>OX461812.1:32855368-33075760 GCA_949802685.1 Dicyrtomina minuta | reverse complement strand
TTTTTAATTTATTATTAAATTAGGAGCCATTCTAAGTGGCTCATGGAATGCGGATGGTTCCGAAATTCTCACATCAGGAGAGGATGGTGTGGTTCGAATTTGGTCAAGAGCAGGGATGATTCGCTCAACATTAGCTACCTGTCCCACCCCGGTCTATGCTTCGGCATGGGGCCCTGATGGTCAATCCGTGATACATACAAATGGACAAAATTTGGTCATAAAGCCCATTGCTCCATCTACAAAGCCGACACAGTGGAAAGCTCACGAGGGCATTATCCTTTGTTTAGCTTGGAGCTCATCAACCGGCATGATAGTGTCAGGTGGAGAAGATTGTAGATATAAAGTTTGGGATTCATATGGACGACCAATATTTTCCAGTACTAACCATGATCATCCCATAACCTCCATTTCATGGACACCTTCAGGGGATCTATTTGCTGTGGGGGGATTTAATTCCTTAAGACTCTGTGACAGATATGGGGTAAAAGTGTACATTTGTCAAAACAATAATTTTTTACTAATTTCAATATTTTTTAAATATCGAATATATTTGATTTAATTAATTGGTTTTTTAACCATCACAGTGGTCCCATTGTTTAGAAAAGCCCAAAGTAGGAAGCATTTATGCTCTGCAGTGGAGCAATGATGGGACACAGTTTGTGGGAGCTGGAGCGTCGGGTCATGTTTTCTTGGCTAATATTGTTGACCGTAGTGTTTACTGGAAGACAATGACGGCGACTATGACAGGGAGAAGAACAATAACTGTAGCGGAATTTACGGCAAATGCAGAAGATAAACTGGATTTTCGCGATAGAGTTATTAAGGTGCGGCAGATATGGATAATTTAAAATTAAAGAAATATCAGGGAAATTACCTTTTGAAAAGTGAAAAATGTCTATTAATACTTATGCAATTTCATAAATATTTCAGATATCTCTGAATCACGGTTATCTCATAGTTATAACTCCTACACAAGTTTATATCTACAGCATAAATAATCTTAATACGCCGGTCATTTGCGATTTGAAGGAAAATAATTCTATCAGCCTGGTTCTTCAATCTAGCAAGTATAGTATTGAAAATTTGTAGCCATTTATATTATGTACGTAACGTGTTGTGCTGCTGTGGTTTCAATTTGCTGTTTACATACAAAGATTTTAATACTGCATCCCGAATGAATGACTTAAAATTTTCTCAGAAATTTCGCGCTCTGCGGTGGAATTTTGGTCACGGTCTGGACATACGAAGGAAGACACGTTGGAAATATTAAATGGTCAGGGATGCGATCGGACCTCATGAATTCTCTCACAGCAACAATGACCGTGGATGCTCTTGGCTTCATTGACACAACGGACTCAAGAATTATTCGCATGTTTGATCCAAGCACTGGGAAGCAACTGAACAATGACGTTATCAAAATGCGCCATGAAATCAAGCAGATTGCTCTCAGTCAACACGATTATCCAGGGATGTCCGAAAGGACGCTCGCAATAGTAGATAAAAATAGGGATTTGTATTTGAATGTTTTGAAAAAATTTGGAGCAGCAGACCCCCCAAGAAAATTAGCTGTAATGGTCCAGTCTATTTTTTGGCACACGGAGTCGCCAGTACTGGCGGTAATTAGGGATGGAAAATTAAGAGTTTATTATTATCCTAATATTATCTACATTGACCCTACGTTACTTGATTTTACATGGGAAGATAAGGATTTAGGGTAAACACCCATGTCACTGTTTTTGAAATCTTTGTAATTTTTATAAAAATTATAAATTAAACTAAAATAAAATTAATTATTAATTCACAGTGATTTGGGAAGATCTCCCGAACTTTTGAGTTATGAATCAAATAGAATATCTATTCGCCGTCCGGATGGTGTTGTTATTATTGGATCGGCCTCTCCATTCGCACCTCATTTGCACAGTCATGCTATCCATGGGAAATTCGTGCAAGCGAGAAGAATCTGCCGCTACGTCAACGTAAGTGAATATCTTGGTTATAATGCTCTCAACTCAAAGCAACAGCAAGGATATGGGATATATTATGGTGTGATTATCGTGTCTTTCACAGGAGAAAGTTCTTTGGGGCGTAATGGCTGGGCTTTGTGCTTGGAAAGGCGAACTAGATTTAGCAGAAATTTGCTACGCAGAAATTGGCCACTTTGACAAAGTCTTTTTTGTTCAGGATATTAAGGTAGGCATTTATGAAGTTAGTTATAATTCGGCAGTCTGACATTATTTTGGCATTTAAACTTTGGGTGCTATATTTTAAATCGTTTTTCATATCAAATAAAAATAGGAAAATACTCCAGACGAGGCAGTGAAGAAAGCTCAGATGGCGTTATTATGTGGCGGAATCCATGAATCCGAAAATATCTTGCTTCAAGCTGGAAAAGTATCCCAAGCTGTTCAGCTGAATATTAATTGCCATCGCTGGGAAAGGTGCAGATTATTTATATTAAACAATTTAATTTGCATGCAAGTATTGATATGACATAAATCGTTACAAGCCATATTTCTACACAATATTTGATTACAAATAACATTATTATTTACACGTAAATTTCAGAGCATTGGAGCTGGCTTTAAAATACAAGGTCGAGATGGAAAATGTCCTAGCAGCCAGACAATATTACTTAGAAGCTATACACCATAAAGAAACACTAGCAAAATTTCTAGAAATACTAGCTAATCCTAGTTCCAGGTCTATAACATTATCTTCTAAATCAAAGTCGAGAAAGAGAGAAAAATCCGAAAGATTAACGAAAGGACCTATAGAGTCTACTCCTAGTCTAGATATACAACTTGCCGCAGTAGCGGACGATACAGAAAAACAGGAGTCAGAAGTGATTGAGTAAGATATCGAATTAATGTTACTTGATTCATAATTTAATTATGTATGTAAGCTCATTTTTTGAATCAAACATTGTGCAACTCTTGTTGAAAATAAAGGATTATCTATTATTGCATCGGTGTAATGTGTAATATTAACAAACAGAAAGTGTTTTATTTATCTTAAATTATACGATACTTGTAAATTATACCATGAGGAAAACCCTAATTTTTCCGTAAATATTTTATTTCTTATCAATACTACTACAGATACCAGCAAATGCTATAAAGGAAGTTTTAGAAATACAAAACACGAATTATATATTACCTACATACTTACATTATATATCCAAAAATCGAAAAGATTAAGTCTGAAAATTCCGGGAATTAATATTATTCCATTTATTTGATATATTTTTCCATAAATTTTCGGTGGAAGTCAGAGCGCAAGCAATCATTAATAAAGCCTTTGCTATTGGAATCTTCAGCACGAGCACAGTTCTTAAATACCACGTCTTCGTCCCAACGTCGTTTAACCTGAAAGTGAAAAAGAGATAAGTACTGTATTTTACGCCAAATATAGGAATGAAAATGTCTGAATTTTCTGCTAGAAATTTGTTTAAATTTTACAAATACGATTTGACATGCGATGATATTGTATCAAATAAATATAAATAAATACCTTCAAATCGCTTTTTACACTGCCACCAGGAGCAGAACCTGGAGGTCCGGTGTAATTTAAAAGTGGGTTTCCACTCAAAATATTCTCAGCGCGAATCCGCTCCTCTTCAGCACGCTTTTCGGCTTCACGGCGAGCTTGGTCAGCGGCTCGTTCTTTTTTGATTCGTTGTAACTCTGCCATTAGCGCAGCAGTGTCATCTTCATCGTCTGAGGAATCGTCGGCATCACCATCAACATCGGAATCATCAAGAGGATCATCCGCATCCAAGTTAGCAGGATCTACCCTAGATTTCTTAGCTGGAGGTTGCTGAATGGATTTTTGAGATTCAGAAGGTTCATGCCGTCCTTTGGAAGATTCCTATAATAATTTAAATGTGATACCCAATTAATTTATGGCTCTCAATGACTTTTAAGGTGCAAATTATATTATTACATCAAGTGAAATCAGATCCTACAGTAGAAACTAACAAATTTTACACCCGCAAAAATACTAATACTTTCGGAAAAATCCAGCTACATAAATATATATATGCCTTGTCTCAAAGAAATAGGGCCAACGGTGTTTTTAGGTCTAACTACCCCCTACCAGACGTAATTGGGGTGAAGTAATTATTTTTAGACCCTTTTTACCTGCCTAGTAGGTACATGTAAACTTTGTTGACCCCCACGGGTCACTTGGCTCGGGTGCAGTTAAAATCCGAAAAACAGAAGTCTCAATATAATAGGGCCGCTTCACGGTTTCCGAGATTCAAACTTCGGTATTTGTTGAATGGATGTACGAGAAAAATTGAAATTTGGTGTACAGGCTCTCTAACATACTGGTAACAAGCATAAACATTCACTCTGGTCAAGGGGTCCCTACAGTTCTAGTTAGTTAGCAGTGGATACTATGCGTCGACCTTGTGTGGCATTGCTATAGTAGTACTATAGAGTTACATGGAAAATCATGATTCACTCCACTAACTCGTTGTGTAAATGCGCAAATCTGAATCAATTTTTACAAAATGATGCGAACATGAACTCTGAAAAACTCCCTAAAGTACAGAACCAACCGTATAACGTTCATTTGTGATCTCCTCCTAGGTAACTAGACGCAGAATCATGAACTGTATTGACAGTTTATGACATGAATTTACAATACTGACATAGTGTGCACACTACCTTACTATGTTCATAACCGTACGTTTTGAGAAGTCATACAGGGCATCCAAAGCCTCGATTCTCTTTACTCAATGGGGGTTTCTATTTGAGACCAATAATAGTTAATCATTTCCGGGGAAACTAATTGGGTTAGCTAAGGTACCTGAATTAGAATTGGCACGGTAATTTCAAAACAACTGGATTTTCGAATTTGCGCATCAAATTTCGACACGTATGTCTGAAAGTTGTACCTCGAGTTGTTGCATCGGCAAGAATGTACTTGTGTATTCCCGTGCACGTTAGTGAAAAACTGTACTATCTGCCTTGCACAAAGCCTTGTGAGCACTTAAATATTTGAAAACCTCTGTTTATGTGAAACGCGTGAACGCATTTAAAGCACTGCATTACCGCTTGTTTAACCTTATAATTCCAAAGGATGACTTTCCTAGTGCCAGATCAGTTTTAATATTCTACAAAGAAAAATTTACTCCTGTCACCGGTGACACTCACCCGACACAATCAATACGAATTTTTAATTTTTAATTTTCGTCATTTACAAAAGTGCAAAGGAGGAAAACACAGGTATTTCCGGAAATACCCTAAGACTCTGCGAAATTTCAAAATGGTGAAAGCAGGGATTGTTGTTTATGCGTAAAATATTTTTTACGACTTTACCGTTTTGGGACAATTGTCAGACTTGCGAGTGTGCATTTAGCAACATCAAACTTACAATTCTGATAATTTACATTCATAGAATACATTAAGAAATATCTGTACTAAATCCATTATCTACGCTATAGCTCCGATAATATGCTCATTTCAATGTATATCTGTTTAGCGCTCCGTGAATTAAGAAGTGGTTGGAAATATTACTAAACCCTAAGCTTGAAAGGGGTGATCTGTGATCTCTAACAGCACTCTATCATACTCTAAATACTAATAGCTTTGAAGGTTTCAAAGACACCAGTTCACCTATACCAACACCGTATTAAATTGAATATTTTCTTGTGATCCCTAAAGCTTCAGTAATCTATTAATAAATAATTTTAAATAGTTTCTCTCAGCTACTAAAGTCAAAGATACGCTGAAACTAAAAGCAGCTCATTTTATGCACGCAAAATTGGTGAAAATTAACCGGAAGTAGCCGAACGAATGTACAGACATAACTACAATAAATACAAGTTCTAAAGCTTATTAAGTAGCGTCAACAGCCCACATACCTTGTCCTTTTCTCGTCTAGCTGTTCGTTCTCGGTCTTCTAATTCCCGACGGTGATCCTTGCTCTTGAGCTCATCAACCGTGCCTTGTCCAGATTCTCTACATGGTTAATAAAACAAAAAATACAGTCAACAGTTTGCATCACCTATCATCATCATCTGTGATCAACAGTTTCCCCGGCTAGGGTATGCATCGTGAGCCTGTAGTCTATATAGCTGGTTAGATAATGAGAAGCATACTTTTATATAATATCATCATCCATCAGTCTGTAGGCAATCAATAGATGCAAGTACTTAGTTACTGTTTTAAATACCTTAAGTTATTACTTTAAATACAAAGGAATGTACATAAAATAATAAATTCCGTATATACAAGCGGGCCGATCAGGGAACTGATGGGTCAAGTTCAAAGTTATATCAACTATTTGTGAAAATCAAAACAAAAACATTCCCGTATAGACGTTGGATGTAGAAGTAACTTTGCAATCGCAGTTACATACCAAATTAATTAAATCTAATGCTTGTACAATGACGGATCATGATGTATTTCCAAACAACATTCCACATTAATAATTAAACTATCCGACAATTCAAAACATTGAAAATATGTGTGCAATGATTCACACTAAAACTTACCGATATTTCAATTTGGTGTGAGCAGGTAAATCTCTTGAAGAATACTGCCTTGTAATAGCACTTAAATCTTTTTCTCCGCGACCACTTCCACCCTTGGCTGGGTCAAATGTTGGTCTTGCAGCTGTTGTCATTTCTCAAAAGTACTTTCAACTTTTGTACAGTTAATTTGTACGATATTTATAATTTATTCAATATGCAATAGCAATAGCTAACGCAGCCCTTAATGCACACCCTTGAACGTTTAGGTACTTTCAAACACACTGGAGATTTTAAATATCCACTAAAAAGTAAACAACATACAATTATTGACTGCAGCAATCACCCGACTTAACTCTTTATATGGCCAGGGACCAGACTATCGCTCCCTTAACACTTAACAATTAATAAACAAATGACGAACACAATTTATTTTTACAAACTGACCAGAGACCTTCATGCACGTACAACGTTCTGTTCTGGTAGGTTAGGTAAGCACTACTACAAGTGTTGGTACGTACATACGTGGCACTGTTGCAACTTCGCCAGCTCGAACCATTGCATTGCAGTGAATAGAAAAAGCCAGTGAAATTCCTCAATAGTCCGCAGTTTCAAACTTACCATACGAAAAGTAACACTACATCACATGAACTAAAGGCGCTATTTCTACAACAGATTTTAACATGGCGACAGAGGCTTTGACGGATTATGTGTCGGAAGAATATTTAAAGGTAATTTTGAAACTATAGTTATTATAATACATTAACGTTTTTAATTGAAAATTATTGTTATATTTTGAATCTACTAGGAATTTGAGGAAAAATATAACAAGGAGAGAGGCTGTGGAACTGTTACGGATGACACTTCATTTCAGTATGCATGGTGCTTGGTAAGATACAAAAACGTTCTACACTTGCACTTTACGCAATTCGTTGTATGTACCTATACATAAATGTTATATACTTGGATGAGTCATTTAGGTATTGTCACGAGTTGACGATGGTGGATGGATGTCATTTTATATGTCAGCTAGGCTGCAAATTTGACATAGATGACTATTTTACTAGTTTTTGTTGCTATGCCAATATACGTAGTTGATTGTAGTACGTTGTCATTTTGCCAGTATATGAATTAGTTAAAAATACATAGAAAAAATTAAAGGTAAACATGAAACATGCATGCATTAGCTAGGCTGTGGACTTAAACATTTTAATTTCGAGTTTTATGCACTTAATATTATGTACAAAATGTAGTTCTTTTCATCAAGTAATAGCTTTTATACTATTTAATAATAGGTGCGATCAAGATTGAATTCGGATGTCAGAAAAGGAATAACTATTCTTGAGAATCTCTTAAGACGTAAGTGGTAGTGAATATATTAATTTACTGTCAACTATACATTCAGTTCGTACATCGTATTAACTGTTGGATGAAGAATTATTTTTCTATATGTGCAACCATAATTTTAAAATTTTAAAAGGATTACAAAGTAGTAAACCCATCATTTTGTATTTTTTGTATCACAGAGTCGGACTCCAAGGGTGACAATGTCCACAAAAGGGACTATTTGTATTATTTGGCTGTGGCCAACGCCCGGCTAAAAGATTATGGACCTGCTAAGAAATACATCAAACATCTTTTACTGGTAATTGCTGCATGTATGATGCAATTGTGGATATCATGGTTTATCGCCCTTTTATGCTTTATTAGCTTTTATCAACGTTTATGATGAAGCAGTTTAATAGCTGAGGCAAAGGCACTATAGCTTTTATAT
Source organism: Dicyrtomina minuta (assembly GCA_949802685.1). Classification (NCBI taxonomy): domain Eukaryota; kingdom Metazoa; phylum Arthropoda; class Collembola; order Symphypleona; family Dicyrtomidae; genus Dicyrtomina; species Dicyrtomina minuta. The sequence continues at coordinate 33,067,508 of OX461812.1, read as the reverse complement.
ACGGAGCTCCGAGTCCGACACGCAATAGTACCGTTTATCGATTATAAAATTTGTGAAATTATGACCTAATTTATGTAGAAGTTACATACCGAAGTACGACTTGGAAAAATACTGGAATTTTAAACTAATCCTAAGTGCGTTAAAATTAATGTTGTCACTTTTTTTTCTGCCAGTGCTAAACAAACGCAAAATTAAAAAATGTTGTAGCTTAATAACTTCACAGACTGCACTACCAAGGGTTTTGGTGCCATTAAAAATGCTAAAAGTTTCTGTACTAGAATCTATAAACATTAGTTGCCCGTTTGTATCCCGTTTTAAAAAACGTTTTTCTACGAATTCTGCCATAATGTTTACGCTTTCTACATTCGTGTCAAAGAAAATAAGTATTTAATTATTTTGTGGTTCGTAATATTTTCATTCGTCATATGTCTTAAACATTATTAAAATGTACTTTTTTATGCCTCATAGATTGAGCCTGGCAACAGACAAGCACAGGAACTTGAAAAGGCGATTGAAAAAAATATGGGATCAGGTATGTAGTGCTTTCAAAAGTACTTTTGTTATTATTCGAGTTTGTTATTCAGTTCAGTTCTTTGATTTGAGTCTGGCATTACAATGACTTAATACAATACACTTTTTTAGATGCTCTCAAGGGTGCTGCTATAGCTGGAGGAGGAGTTCTTGTTGCCGGAGGTCTCGTGGCACTTGGGATGGCGTTACTTAAAAAATGATTTTCTATACTCCTAAATTCAATAGTTGATCTGGCCATCTGGCACACTTCGTTATCTTTTGTATAACAAACTGTCTAAATCAATAAGCACAAGCAGCAACGAATCATGATCACGATCTACCGATCAACCTTCAAGTGTTGAATCTTTACATCTAAAAATCCAGAATTCGCCCTTCGTAATTTTATTGTAGTAAGTGTTAAGAAAAATGTTCGCATCGCTCCGCAGTTCTGCTAAAATTAATTACTTTTGCAATTTAATATTCTTATCGATGAGAATTGATTTGCATGTTTTAGAAAATTTAAGTCTATTCAGATTTTACTAAATTGCTTCGATTATTAAAATTATTTGATGGAAACATTAATTATGTAATTGGATATTTCTGGTATATCTAACTTATTTTGGATTTTACCTTTATAATTTTTAATACTAGTCTGTTAGTAGGGCACTGTTGTTTCTTTAAACACACATCAGTAGCACTGCTGGACTATGCGAAATGATCAAGTTTTATCTTCTACTCGGTTGTGTTAAATTGCGTAATTGTAAAACGGAATGGGAATAGTCATGTAGGATATCATCATTGCCGTGCGTATTTTGATGAAAATAATAAAAAGAAAATAAAAACTTGCGTTTTTTTATTTATTTGTTACCTTTATTATATTACCATTACAAAATTCATTCAGATATTTTCATTTATGCATACGGTATTTAAAAAACAACACACTACATTACTCATGACTCATAACATAGTTTTATACAAATCACAATTATTGATCATTGTGTTATTTAATTACTTTTCAAGTTATAGTGTAGAGACAACGTTTTTCAGCATTGATTATTAGAGATATGATTGCAGGCAAAGGCAAAGCTGAAAGATATTGGAAATGGCTGTTATCGTAACTTAGAATAGATACAAATTCATGTTGCGTAAAATTCTTGACATTTTCGACAAAGTTGTTGACAATTCTAAAAAACAACAATATTGCTACAAATTAGGCTTAATACACGTATCGTGTGTTTTTATCTTTTTGTCACAGAACATAATATTATTATTATGCTTGACTCGCAGATATAGAGAACGAAATCGGGATTGGGAATACAGTTAACAGTACACTTGGTTTTAAGCTAAAAAAACATGTATGCCGATTACTTATGCTTCGAATTCAAGGGCTACCATATAAGTAGTTTGAGCTTATTTTTTAGCCTATAAACTGTTTTAAAACCAAAATAAAGACTTCAAAAAAAGGCAAAATTTTGAGTATAATCATATTCAATAGTGGGAATCACTGCTTGAACAAACTTAAGGAATATAATTAAATAGATATGAACTCCTAATTCCTTTCCTCCATCAGTTACAGTTTGAATGATTTTCTTCATGACTTCAGCATGTCGACAGGGATGAACACTTGCAGCAACAACACCGGACAGATGCGGATGGCTTTCCACAGTAACTGTTTTTTTAGCATGATCCTGGCTCACATCTTCGTACATCTGATCTACTGATAACACTTTGCGGTTCTAAATTACAAAATTAAAATATATTATTGGCAGGTAGTGCGACATGATTAAGCCATTATCATTATAATTCATTTTTTATGCAATTTTATTAACTTAAGCATAAAAAGTAAATACATAATTTACAGGTTCTTACAAAAAATAAATCTGAGGAAATCCAGAATTAAAAAAAAACATACCTCATCGTAACCAAAGATCCAAAGACGTGGCGTTTGATAATATTTATCGTAAGTAATATGCAAGTCATAGGTTCGAGTCTGTACAATTTCAGCATCTTTAGATGCTGAAGGAGAATCATCAATTTTAAGCTTAGTTACGTCCAATACACTATTATCCTGTTCATCTAATAATCCAGATTCTTCAAATTCTTCCATGTCCAATGCAACTTCTTCATCATCCTCTTGAGCTTGAATACTAGATTGGGGTTCGTCACTTGAGGTTTTAAAATTATCCATACTCATTTCCACAACCTTTTGATCGCTGGCTGTCTCAAAATGGTGAGTGTCCACCCAGCCACCTAAACAACAATTTCAGATACTTTTAAATGGCGGGTAAAATTAAAGGTAAACAAAATCTCCCAAAACATTCGTGTTTAACTCCATCAACCATAAGCAATTATTTTTGAAACGAGTTAAATATAAGTGTAATAGAAAAAATTGTTTTAAGTAAAATGACCCTAACCCCAACCCGTCCAGTAAATACCACATCATATCAGAGGAAAATTTGTTTTGACTTTAACGGTTTTGCTTTTTAATTTTCTGCAATTTAATGAATTCCGCCTACAGTACCCTGAGGTCTCAATTAAAAAATAATATCTATTTCAACACTGCACTAATACTTCCAATGAGGAAGTAACGAAATGCCAAAGCATAATATTCTCTATCGCTTATTATTTCCCAGAAATTATAATAAACGTCTAAGTAAGCATTAAAAACTGTGCATCTTTACCATCGGCATCCTCAGGTTCCAGAACTTTCTCCTGGTCGGTATCATATTCCATCTAAATTGCCAAAGAAATCAATTGAAAAATGATTGTTAGAAAATCTCGGACCCGAACTCATAGAACTAAGTTGTAAGTGAAAAAATGTACAAATAATAAGTATTTTATTAATTTACGTATTTTTTATATCTGAACGAACCTGCTTGCACCGTTTATAACAAGGAACATTCTTGGTTATCAAAAACTGCTTTTCTTTAGGCAAATAAGATTTAGCTCGACCCTCGTCTCCAGCTGACCACTGCCATGTTGGACAGTGGTGAACCAGATGATCACCAGCTGCAATAAACTCTTCGGGAGTTAATACTCCCGTTTCCTGAAATTTTGAATCCCTCAGTATAGGTGTCAAGTACTCGGCTACTCCAAGAGCTGTCCCTTTAACAGAATTTATCACACTCTGCATTTTCGATATTTTCTTTTATTTCTAGATTGATTTGATTCAAATGCTTCCAAAAGATTCTCTCTTCCGGATAAAAAACAGGAAATTCTTGGCTTGGATGAATGTTAGATTTTGTGACGTGTATAGGCAGGTAGGTTTTTGTGAAATGCAGTGCAGATAGGTTGACTTGAAAATTTGAAAGTTTGTTTTTTGAAATATTTTTAAGCTTTCCTCCAAAAGTGGTCGTAACGAAACATCCAGTCAAATGTGATTTGATTTTTCCTAGTCCGATAAATAGATTTATTGAAACTTACTATAATATGTTAGTTGTTAAGTAGGCATATATAAGTGAATGTCATAATGCAATTTTACAGAACACAGCAGGTGGTCAATAAATGACAAAATATACTCCTATTTAAAGCTATTTTAAAATCTTAATCTTGACTCAGCTGTTTAGCATGATTATGAGTCAGTTTAACTTAGTATTTACTATTTATCGAACTTGTTAATTTGGCGGTCGTACGTTACTACTAATATTTATTAATTACGCGACATAATTACTTTTAAGATGACAGAAACTGCTGGGCTTATACTAATCTACGAAATAACAGAACGAAAGAAAGATCACACAATTTTTAGTATATGTAATATACTTACTGGAAATGTATACTAATAGATCACGTTCTTTTAGTTAATATGTTTATCCTAAACGAAATGTTTTAGATAACTACCAACTACCAACACTATTTAATAACCCACAATTTACAAAGTATGTCGCTACTGCTACTGCTATCCTCATCTCAGTCCTCTCTCCTCTCGTCCTCTCCTCCAGTCTTCTGATATATAAAGATTGAATTCTCGCACTTACAATTTATTGTGCATGGATTGAAGCCATGGGACTCCCAACTGAAAAACATGCATAATGCATCATACTTATTTTGCTCTTGTCTTTGGACATTGTACTCTACTCTACCGCAAAGCATCCAGTAGCCGCGGAAGGTCAATTTTCCAGGGGGGGACAAACCTATGTTAAGCATAGGTACATACTTAAGTATGTACCCATTTATAACCATTAGGAATTTAAAATTTCAGGGGGGGACAATGCACCCGTTTCCCCCCCGGTTCCGCGGCCACTGAAAGCATCTAATAACTCCCGGGAGGAGTTACGTCAAACTTTGCTTTAGAACCGGGAGTTATTACAAATAAAGCTATAATAAAAAACAAAATCATCCCTATTTAATTCAATGCTAAAGACCCCGGGAGTTGTTATGGACACCAAGGAGTTATTAAGGACCCGGGAGTTATTTGAAACTTTACGGTACATCGATAATACAAGTTACTAAAATTAGTTAGTTATAATATTCTATAGACAAATAACGATACGTTTGCGCATTTAATACAATTATTTTCTTTACAATCGACTCACCAAGTAGGTATACTTATAAGTACTTAAGTAAAACGTCAAATATCTATAAAAGTATTTATCAATATTTTGTAGTACTTCAAAGGAATCTACCGTATGGACCTGCAATAAGTTGACGGGTGCTGGAGGTGGGATTTTAAATAGTAGACGGGTCAATTTTTCACACTATTATATTGCAGTAGGCGGACCTGCCTGTGAGGTCAGAATTTGAATAGTAGACAGGTCTGTTATAGGAAATACGGTATTAGTAGTAGGAATACGCTAATTCTAAATTCCACAAATGCACTGGCTTAAATAAAACTCGATAGAATTAGTATGTAAATGAGTGGATAAAGAGCTACTACTACGTATTAAATTAGTTAATATGGAATGTTTTTGCTATTTTTAGCGTTACATTCACATCCAATTCTGGAAATGGAAAATTTCAAAAAAGGATTAAAAGCAAAAATGTTTCTTTCCGCCTACAGCCCTATTTCCTTCTACAACCAACAACAAGAATACATCTTATTGTAGAATTTACGCATAGTTCAATGTATCGATGTAGGCTTGATAGACAATTTAAACAAAACTTTCCTTGTAGGTATATAAAGCATGTACTTATTAGTATATATGAGTTTATTAGTCGACTATGGCTTTTCGTATTTCAGGAGACGTTTGAATCAATAGGCTACAAAATGTTTTATAGTGGTAATTAATATTTATTTTTAAGGTTCTTTATAATATATATTCTTATTAAATTTGTGTGTCTACTTCTGTCTGTCTATATTCATTCTTCTTTATCATCATCTCCCTTATCATCTCCATCTGCATCTGCCCCTCCACCCTCTGTGGTGTCTTCATCTTCGCCTCCACCTGCGGCATCTGTGTCACCTCCTCCCCCTTCTGCTCCTCCTGGAGGTCTGGGTTGAAGTCCTGGTAAGGATAAGGGAATAAACATTGGCGGTTGATTCAGTAGAGCAAAAGCAGCAACCAGTGGCTTTAATATTAGGTGGCAAAAAACTGTAATCAACACAAAAACATTGCCTTATTATTAATGCAATCACCTGCTGGCTTATAATTTGCTAGTTAAAAAAAATAAAAATATAACAAGAAGTCAAATGTAGTAAACTTACAAAACCTATTTTCTAGCGACATTTTTTCCAAGTCATCTTCGATCTCATCGATGTCTTCAGAGACTTCTTTATCGAGATCGACTTGGGAAGATCGAATTACTCGGAGGGGCACGGCTAACTGAAGTGTTAGTGATAAAGATAGCACAAATGCTACTATTCCTTGGCGCGACATAATTCTTTCCGTATAATATTGGGACTCCCAGAGAATAATAAAAAGTAAATTAAAATTACACTTACACTAAAAAATCACTTAAGCTGAAACTTAAAATTCTGAATTTGGAAGTTCAAATTCAGTTAAGGATTTCCCCCAGTATTTTATTTGTGTCTTCCTCAGACAATCACATGTAAAATGCAATTACGAACGGCAGTGTATTCCATTTTTATACAAACCCTTATTTGAGATCTCCCAGTGAAGCGAATTTCGTTTCCCTTAAAAAGAATTACTCAATAACCAACGAATTAAAATAGATCAATCTCTATCACCCACTTGCATTATTTAATAATAATATATAATTATACATACGCACACATATACTACACATTATGAAGTATGAAAAATAAAAAAACATGCGAGTCTTTTCTTTAATATTTGTACAAATGGATCCAGGCATAATGCATGTTTCAACTTTCAAGAGGCTTGTTATTTTACGTTTACCCAAGATGGCTTCCTTTCAAAGATGGACAGAAAATCTATTTTAATTATATATAGGTACCGGCGTTACGTTTGAAGTTTGAATTAGATACGTAATGCGGACAATGCGGTTATAATAAGCATTTGTGTCTCCATGTCTGTTGCGGTTTTGTCTAGAAAATAATCTGTATGTTACATTAAAAATATTTTCATGACCTTGCGGTATAGTACGTATCAATTTCAACATTTTAATTTCAATGAGCATTTAAGTTCATTTCAAGAAATTCTGTTCGAATAAATATTAACAAGCTTTAGCTTAACCGATGGAGATGAGTGCAATAATTGCGCTGGAATCAACCAAATGAAGCAGGTGTTCAGGAAATAATAGAATTCGAATTATGCGTCCAATTTATCTTTCAATTAGCCAATTAGTGAATAAACTTTTGAAACCTTCAACCTTCACCGTGAAAGTTTCAAGATCTAACCTCAACTATAAGCAATAAAGGTAACTAAAATACAATACTGAAAAAAACTGACTGTGGGGTATGATTTAATTATCTGACTGCTTATAGGCTCAATAAACTATACAAACAAAACCAACATAAATAATTTATATCCTGATCGTGAGTTAAATTATATAATAAAAAGCTGAGACAAAGTGCCTAATAGTTTTAATTGCTAGTTTTTTCAAAATTGTTATGCCTATATTACAAGGGTTTTTGAAAAGTGCATAACTTTACGTCGTTTTTAATAATTTCGAATTGGTGTGGATGGATTCTAAAATGGTTGCTATTGTCTTGATGAAAAAGTTCTATCGTTTACTTTACGCTCTATACTACTCACACTGACTGGACTTCGTTAGCTTAGAAACAAAAGCAAAAAACATAATGTAATGTAGGTAGTTTATTAATTAAATGTCTACTATGTCTCAGCTCAATAAATCAGTGTAGCTATTTATCTTAATTTCTTTTTGCTTGTTTTATCAGTGTGCTTTACCCTGCAAATACATACCAGAATTGTAAACATGGCTAATTATAATCTGCTTGCGACTTGTTTATTTTAGTAAATGCTTCTGTTTATGCCTTCTTTTAGCATAAAAAATCCATCACATACAAAATTTAAGGAGTTGTGCAGACAGTCGCGGCGATCATTTTGTACATAAATTACTATATACTAAGTTAGCACCGAGTACTTTACTGTATGGTTGTTTTAATGGATTTTTAAAAAAATTACTCATACTATATTATGTTGTAGGACCAATAATTTTATTGATTCAAAATGTGTCTGAAAACATAATGCACTACTTCAGAATTAGTAATCAATTATTTAAGACAAACAATTACAGCGAAGACAAAGTCAAGGTTGGAGTTCATTATCATATATGAACGTATATATCCTCAGTAAACTTACTATCACTGGCACTGCGGCTAATCATAAATTGAAGTATAACATATTCTGATGCAGATTCATATGACTATTTACAATTAGACACGTAGATAATTATTATTGTCGTTACTCGATCTCCTCTTGACGCAATGTGCCCCTAATAATAAACTGTACTCAAGACTCTCAATGTCATTCCTACAGTTGGTGTAGTAGGTAGGTACATAATTATTGTACACGGAAGGCACTCACAGAATCGTGAGGACGCCTAAAAGTTATGTAATTAAAGCAACAGGTGACAACTGCCAATATTCCTTGTGCAAGCATGATGATTTTCCTGTGTTGCTCTGTTGTGTAATATGTAGATCCAGGCAGTCACATAACGTAAAAATTAATCTGCATAGTACTAGCATTTGAATTTACAATATTTTAATACTCATTCATGAATTTATGAATTGAAATTGGTCAAACATGATTATGCATAAAGGAAGAATTAACAAAAGTCTTATTGCACGCTCACAGGCAGAGTAATTACATGAAACAAGCTTCGTTTGCCCACAGTCTTTTGTTCTAACACCAAATTTAATTATCGGGAGAGAATAGGGAACAACCCAGTATTCTACTTTAGGACTCCAGAGTCAGAGCAGTTTAAATTTCAAACTGGTAACTATAAGTAAATAATTTTAAAATCTTAAAGTTTGGAAAATTTTCAGTTTCATAAATTTTATCCCCTGGAGTGGACGCTGAGTTATTATACTCACAGATCAAATTTAAAAATAAAACTTGTTTGCTGGTGTTTGTATTTAGGGAAAAATACCACTCATTAAAGATAGTGAATTAATTCACAAATTTTTTGTGGAATAAAATCAATATAGATGTAGATTCGTTTTTATCAATTAGTTTGTTTTTCTTGCAAATGACAATTTATCGACATCCGTATTGTGGGTTCTATAGCAAAACTATTAGGCCGGAGCATTTTGTCACATGACGCAATAGTATTACTAAGGAAACACTAATAATTAATTGTACTAAAAGACGTACTTGGCGCATTCCGTATTCCACAAATATGTCATCAAACGGGTCCGGTGTAATGTATGAAAATGGAGGTTTCGTGTCGAAAAAGACGACGCAGTTTGTAGCGGCTGCTGTTGGTAAGAACTCACCATATTTAATTGACTTCAAAATTTAGTGTCCTTATTTCCAAATCTTTGGTGAGTAATGTTTGCGGTTTGGATAGTAATCATTTGACATCTTTCAAAATACACAGCAACTTTAGGTGCATTCGGATTGGGAACTGTGGCTGGCTGGACTTCCCCGGCTCTTCCAAGTCTCCACAATGGAACTACTCTTGGAGAAATTCCTACAGATACACAGTCATGGATAGGCTCTATAGCACCTGTAATCAATCATACTATGTTTTCCTATATCTTCAAATAAAGTGGCTATGTTTTTATTTTTTCCAGAGTATTCATATAAATACATATATGTACATCTTTTTATTTTGTAGATAGGAGCATGTGTCTCTGGACCAATTGCAGGATTTCTCGTGGACAGAATTGGTAGGAAAAGTTGCATGCTGTCCGTCGCACCCCCTTTCGTTCTTGGTTGGCTCCTCATAGGCTTTGCTCAGAATGTTGAAATGATTCTAGCAGGACGTTTTTTGACGGGTTATTTTACTTTTTGAAAATTTAAAAAAAATAATAATTTCTCACTTTCTGTAATACTGTTTTACTAAAAGAAGCGATAAAGAATTCAATTCATAGAAAAGCAATATAAAATCAACGAATGATTGAGATAATAAATTGCAATTTTAATACTTGATTAAAATAATCCCATATAGGTCTTTGTGGTGGTGCCTTCTCACTGGCTGCACCCGTTTACATCAGTGAAATCGCAGACGACTCGATACGAGGAACGCTGGGATCTTCACTTCAACTCATGATAAATGTCGGAGTCCTATTCACGTATGGTGACAATAACACACTACTTGCACAGCATTTAAAAGCAATTTTTAAAAATAGCAAAAATTTCGATTTTTGGCTAAACGGGATTTTAACTCAAAGCGATTAAAAACTCACTTCACTTTATGTTCCATATTAAGTAGTTCATTTGTTGGAAAAACGGGATAAGTCCCTAAATTAAAATTTTTGAAAATATTTTTTAAAAATTCCTTAGTCGCAGTCTAGGTGTGATACTGTTTGTAATAACGCTTCGTCAGTTAAAGTACCTGTAGAAAAAAATTGATTGTTCAGAAAAATAATCCTTTCACCCATTATTCAATATTCTTTGTTCATGTAAAATTTCTTTTGATGGACTTGACCACTAGACCCGCTTTGCCAAAAAACTCTTAATTTGTGACAAACGCTTTTAACCTTGCCCTATAGATTTTACTGTATAAGCTCATAATATGACCTTGATGTATGTTTTAAATTTGATTGGTATTCTATCAAACTTGTAGATTTCAGATTGTGTATTAAATGGCATTATGGCATATATCTGTAGTAGGGGATGATGGTGTGAAAAGTTTGACTAATTATTTAACCTGTAGTCTATAAGCTGTAATAGAAAAGGAAAAGATCAAAGGGTGAAAGAAACTATATGCATATTGTAACTAATATAAAGATAAGAAGTGAAAAATGCGTGTTAGAGTATGAATTTCAATTTTATTTAATTTTGTAGGTACGTGGTTGGGAAATACATTGAATGGAACGAGTTGGCATTTGTTTGTGCCTCCATTCCTGTCATTTTTATCTGCCTTATGGTATTCATGCCCGAGTCACCTCGACTCCTTGTCACGCATGGAAAACCTACAGACGCCTCTAAAGCTCTTTGTTGGCTTCGTGGAACGAGGGATTCTGACCAAGTTCAAGCAGAACTTGACAGTGTAATAGAATATCTAATAAACTAATATACTCAACAGAATACCTCATGAAAATATATTAAATATGACAATTTGTCAACATATTTGGAATTTAACATGACTATGATAGCGATGTTATTGATTACCTATACTTTGTTGAAAGAACAGTTTTAAGATATAAAGTAGTATGGGATATCCATCACTGTTTTATGCAATTTCCTATTTATGCAGATTAAATCTGTTTGCATTCTTGAAAACTCACATATAGATAAAAAATGTTTTCTTTTCAAAAAATGTAATAATTTGTTAATTTACCAAATATTGCGTTTGGTCGGTATTGGCTCTCAAGCGGCGATTAAAATATTTTTGTATGAATTTGCAGATAAAACAAAGTGTAGAAGACAGTGCTCCGGGTTCATTTTCTCTTATGTGTCAGCGCCACGTCCTCATTCCACTGGCCATCAGCCTCGCACTCATGTTTTTCCAACAATGGGTACTACAATATTATTAATTATCAGAATATAACTATTGTCTAGATACAAAGTCGAGATAGCTGCGCAAGGTGTCCAAACAGTTTCATATCCATGCAATCAAATGGACACTGCAGGGTTTGGACACCTTGCTCAGCTATCTCGACTTTGTATCTAGACAATATATGGTCTTTATTTAAGCTAGCTATTTTATAATAATTTTCTTCTTTTTGTATTATTTTTAGAATGGAAATAACGCCGTAATTTTCTACACCGTAGATATTTTCAGGGATGCTGGCTCAACACTCGACCCTAATGTCTCAGCCATTATTGTTGGAGCTGTTCAGGTCGTAGCCTCTATCGTGTCTGCAATCCTCATGGACAAAGCTGGCCGACGAGTTCTTCTTTTTGTGTCCGGAATCGCAATGACAATCTCTTTGATAATTTTAGGCATTTTCTTTCATTTGCTTAAAACTGATCCAGAGCTGGCGGCGAGCATTGGGTGGCTACCATTAGCTTGCCTCATTTCATTTATCGTCGCATTTTCTATTGGATTTGGTCCGATTGCATGGCTTATGCAGGTATGGATTTTGCAATGGTCTAATTTTGAAATTAAAATTTTGGCTAGAGTTGTGTAGCGGATGAAATATTTATACTCAATTAAATTTAATTAAATTTATACAATTTTTCCTTTTATGTGCTGTTTTGAAAAATAAATCATACAGGGGGAAATACTGCCTCCAAATGTTAAAGGTAAGACGACGAGGACATTGGTTTCCAAAAACTATTTACAAATTAATAATGAAAATTTACTATACAAAAAGAATAATTTAATAATAATAATAATAATTTGACTCCGTGACAAACACAATAGGAAAAGCATCTGCAATGGCCACGTCATTTAATTGGCTCAATACGTTTGCCGTAACAAAAGTTTTTGAGAATATAAAGAATTCTATTGGGACGGAATGGTGTTTCTGGATATTTGGAATCGCTGCTGCCTTGGGAGTCGTGTTTGTTTACTTTCTAGTCCCTGAAACTAAAGGGAAAAGTTTGGATGAAATCCAAGAGCATTTCAGCGGGAGGAAATCCGGGAAGAAACGGAAAAGTAGCTTTGAATTTGAGTCAACGTAAAAGGAGAAATTATTGTGATTTCCTTCCAGTCAAAGTCATACAATGACTGCAATCCAAATAATTTTCCAAAAGCCGTCAGTTCAATGTATTATGTAATAAATTCAAACATCAAATTTTACGGGGGTTTCCATTTGTTAAAAAAATACTTTTAAAAAACAAAAATTTCAACTCATTATAACATGTACACTATGAATACTACTTAAACGTAAATCTTACGACTATCAACTATTATACGAGTAAACATTTTTCGGAATTGCGAATGTCGAATGAAAATGTGCAAAATATGTAGGTAGGTACTTTTAATAATAATTGAGGGGTAACATGCAATTGGCACCTCTGGAATTCCTCATGCATATCCTACTTACCAGAACCCGCCTCTAATAACTTAAAACTATTTTTTGAAACTTGTAAATATCATAAGACCATACTGCAAAAAACAAAACCTTCAGGTACATCCCCGCTCCCCAAGACCGAGAGAGACTATATCTCACAGTGTAGGTCAAATATTTTGGAAAACATAATCGAAATCCAAATGGAATGTCATTTACATGCGCTAATTTGATTCAATTATTGGATTCCACTTTAAAAACTAGGGCAGCTAAATTTTTCATGCCTTTTTTGTAGCTTTCTATCCTATTTCCTCATGTTTTCCCCCCTGAAAATCCAGAATTAATTTCTCATGATTTGAATTTTAGATTTGATCTATTCAAATATATTTCACAAAAGTAAACACATATCGACATTTACATGGACGTTTAACTTTTACATTTTTTTTACATATGTTCTTATAGCCACCCGTATAATTATATTCCCATACAAATGAATGAAAAACTTCCAACGAGATAAGATTACAAACAGACAGTGGAGCAATATTAGTTTAAATTATAAGCATCTTAATATATTGTTAAGTATGGCGACCAGTGGGAGTCATACGGTAGATTAAAATTAATTTATTTACATTGTACATTTTTAAGTAATAAAAGGGTAATCATTAAGGATGAATCTCTAGATGAGTTATGTGTGCAATCATGTAATGTTATTTATGCCAACGGATGTAAGTCATGAAATAATTGTAATGGAATTATGTATTGCGTAACACTCTTGTAAAACTCGAATTGAGTTGCTAAATTATAAATGGGCTTGATCATTATTGACAGAGATGATTTATGAATTTTGTGTAGCTTGCTATTTATGCAGGTCAGCGGAAAGAGATTCTATAACAATGTAATGTAATCGAATGACCACTACGGCCGGAAGCCGAGTTGATTTCTATAGGATAATCTAAATGTAAAATCATATCCATTTCAACCGTCAACTAACTAGCTTGAACCTTCTGTTCTATAAAACACTTTTCGTTTTATCAGTTTATTTAATTGTCAATTTATATCAGTTTAATTCAATTAAAAATACAAGTCTTATTCTCAGTATTCTACCATCGACATTTATTACTCACACACCATACACACTATCTACTACAAATCATTTAGGTAAATCTTGGTTAATTACGCAGGACATATCACTACATTTAATAATATATTCAAATTATATTCGTTGATTTATGTTCGGATCGCGAGTTGGCATTGTGTGAAAAGGCTTGTGAAGTTGTCAGCCAGCTCAATCAAGTATAAGAGACGGCATTAATTCTGAATCAATATATTATAGAAACTAATAATTTGCAAAAACGTTATTCCTTTCAAATATTCGCATAAAAAAACGAAGGGTATATATCTTCATAATAATATATTACGTGCCAATCTAATGTGATTTTTCTTTCACCTTGGGCCTTGGAGTTCATTTGACTCGGTAGGTTATTATGAAAAATTATTATGAAAAAAAAACAAGGGGCTTCGCCCCTTGTTTAAGGGCAGCCTTAACAGTAATATGTATAGTGTTATATGCTTTTGTAATTTCTTTCTTCTGCGGTAAATGCACACGCTTAGAAACGATCTCGACTAACTTTTAGTTAGCTCGAGCTAACACATTTTGGTGTTAATTTCAACTTGATTATTAGTTAATTTCAAAATTTTTGAAGGTGAGGAAATATGTTAGCTGCGTGACACCGCTGTATGTTAATATACCTACACCAAATAATGTTACAGTTGACCAAAAATCGTGTAAAGAATTTATACCGCCGTATATTAAGCTAAATTAGTGCTAAAACTGTAAATGAGTTTTCTCAGGCCAGTGGTTAAAGAGGTCGGTACCAATTTAGAAAGTTGAGGGTTCGTACCTGACTTTTTGCATTATTTTGTAATTCAGTTAGTCACATAAATAATTCTTGGTTATACACATGCAACACAGAAAATAGTAAACTCAGTCTAACATATTACAGTGTAAATTCCTAACTAAAATTTGTGTTGCCCTTTGTAACATCTTCTGGTGTCGATGTTGGAGTAACACAAAAATAAGTTACAAATTAACACCTCTGTGATTAATTTGCTTTTATTTTTCTTAGCGTGTATAGTATTATTTATTTGTGCCTATTTACATAATTTAGTGCGCTTTAGAAATACTAACCAATTTTATTTGTACATATTTACATAATCTGAAACCCTTTTGAAATACTTGACCAATTTTGACCAACAAATATACCATTTTTAAATCATTGAAAATTGAAAAATTCGTAATATTATTTTTTCACTTTCTGCCCATACGACACTTCTTATTGCAATTTTTCGATTAGAACCCGTTTTTTTCTGAAACATTCAAAAACAGTTGCAATAACACTAAACTTCAACAAAATGAGATTCTGAAATTTATCACCTAGTTAAAACCTAATTTATACGATTGGATATTTGGAGTTTTATAAAACACAGGCGAATTTTCACTTTTTCCTCCCTACACCATTGAAGCGCATTTTGCCTTTTTACGAGCAAACACCGCCAACGTATACCTTTGTTTTTCGACGTTATATTTTTTTCGAAAAGAAAATCGTGAAAAACTAGAAATCGCTTAACAACATGCGTTGAACTCGAAAATTTTTTCTGCAAACTAGTTTTTATTGTAATTTCAAAAATGGTCGAAATTTCAGATTCTGATTTTTTCCATTAACGTAATTACGGAAATTTTGGGTAATCCCAGGTATAAAATATGAAACACCAGTAATTCTGAAATGTGTTGTAAGGAGCTTTAGTGCCTCACGTAACTCACGTAAAAACTTTTTGTAACTGCAGAATGTTCTATCTGCGCTATTATAAAACCAAATACATTAGCTTAGTTGCATTGCATTGGTGAATTGTTATAATTGAAAGAAATTTCACTTAAATAAATTACCGTAGGTATCAAAAGGACTTATGTGCACGTTTAGCTAAAAACAAAATCCACTACCTACAAAATAACTAAAGTATCATGTCACTCGAATCATGTACATGAAGCAATTACCAGTTTTTGAAAGCATGTAGTAAGAATATTTTGCAGTTTAAAACAAACATCCTAATGCTCGTCTTTCTATAGTTATGATTGCATCCTTTAGAAAACTGGTAAACAGAGCATTTTGAATTTTTAAAAGCATGTAAATTAAATATATTCAATTTTCCGAAACCAAGTGTATCTTGTCCTAATGCGCGGGTTAGCAATAAAAAAAACTTTATTTAACGTCCGATTATCAGCAAATGCTCTTACAGACAGTTCATTGGGAAATGTGTGTTGTGTTGATATCTTTCCTATCTCTTCTAAGTAGCCGAGCATTCTTACCCAACTCTGGGCACCCCACTACACTACTCTCAGTGACACAACCTCAGGATCTACAGCTTGGGTTTAAGCCTCGGCTAACCTTCGCTGCCCCTTTGGATTTCGTTTTATATGTTTTAGAGTAGGTACTGATGTTCTACAGAGTTGGTTCATGCCACCGTCTACTCGACTCAACGAGATAGTCAGATAACAACCACACAAGACCCTTACAAGCTTTTCTTAATTTTAACAATTCAAATTCAAATTAATAACTGTATGCAACTATTCTAATAACTTATCGATTCAAACTATGAGGTAGAGTGAGCGATTGGGACAGATTAATGGAATCATGAGGTTGCGTTGAAAGTACTTGTCTGCAGGCTTACTGTCCCCAGGGTGGTATGGTTTCAGGCAAAGTATCCCCTCACGTCGTCTGACTGCCTCCCGCGCTCCTCCCCCAGTCCTCCTCCTCTGCAAGCTTCTCTACCCCGCACGGCCCCACCTTAGGCGGGCACGAGGGCCATTCATCGAGTACGTCTGTGAGAGGGGGCACAAAAATAATGTGCTCCATCTCAGATTCGACTTCGCCTACTTCGCGTTACGTGTAGATCGTGTAACCACTTTGCTACAGGGGCCGCCTTGGGTTAGCAATACAACGCGTGTCGAAGGTCTTTGTTTGAATAGTGCGCGGGTCAACTTAACACATTATTCAATATAAGTACGCGGGCCTGCAATACTACGCGGGTCTTCGAGATATACATTTAAATGGCTGCATGGTAATCGGCAGTATGGGGGGGGGGCGAATGGGCAGTGAATTAACGCGTATCTTATCGGCAGTACAGTGTTTGCGGCAATGGGCAGTGTAAATTAAGTGTACACAATAGGCAGTTTGAATTTTGAAATTGAACTTTTATTTTGACTAAATCTTTTGGTAATAATTAGGTGTCATATTAAATGAAAAGTAATGAATTAAGACAAAAAAAATAGAACGTAAGATGAAGTAAGATGATACGAAATAAAAAATACTATTGTCGAATAAGTGGTTGACGACTCGCATTTGTAGGTCTTCCCCTTTTCCTTCGTTGTAAATCAATCCTCGCGACTTTCGCTGCCAACGAAAATTCAATAATTTCTTCTTAGCTGCTAGACCATAAATGTGCTTCCAAACATATTTTTTTAAAAAATGACGAGCATGAGCATGTAGATTTCTGCCACTCAGAGTAGTCAAAGTGTACAATGTAGGCCGCAAAGTACTGAGTTTCAAAACTGGAAAATGATTTGTACCTACGTTGCATCTGCTTTATAATGGATTTTCTAATCCTACCTCTGAACTTTTGCCTGACAACTCTTTTCATGAACAAAACAACAGTAAACCGAAGTAGTCACCGATAAATCCCCGAAAGTTGACGTGTTGGAATGTATCCTCTTCCACTTATCTGCAATACTTTCCTAAGCGTCATTTAATGATTCGTAAGATTTGACAAGCTTCCAAGTATTAACTGTCCTAAACCTAGACGACGCCTGTAAAGACATGTTGTTCTGACAGAAGATAGAAACGGACTGAGAAAAAGCTTGACTGAAAAGCCATACATCTATTACGTAAACTCATTCAAATTCACATTTGTTTAGTTGTGATGCATTAGTTATGCAAAGGGTATGACAAGGAACGAGAATTTTCAATACTGCCAATAACCGCAAAATAAAGAGTAATTTTGTGAGTTTTTACACAATATTCGACTATACTGCCAATACGCTTGTTTTTTAAATAACTGCCAGTTACTGCCGATACCCTTTTTGGGACTGCCTATTACCTTTATGCCAATTTAAATAGTAAGAAAGGTGCTTTATTACAACATATGCGGTTAGTAACAAAATATGAGTTTTCCAAAGACAATTAAATAAATAATTTTGTTCGTTTCGCAGCAAGCAAATAGGACATTTTTGACTTTTTAGAAGCAAGCAAATAGAAGATTTCGCACTTTTTAAAATCATGCATATAGAACATTTTAAACTTTTTAAAGCGTGCAAATGGTACCAATTGCGCATTTGTATGTTTTTTAAGGTACAAAATGTTCTATTTACAAGTTTTTCTAAAGATCTTAAAAGTTCTATCTACTTTCTATTGGAAGTCCAAAACAGTTTAGTTGCTTGTTTTTTAAAATAACAAAATCTTCTGTTCACTTGATTTTGAAAAGTTCAAAATGTTCTATATGCTTGTTTTTAAAAAGTAAAAAAAAAATAGCAGGGACACGCCTAATTGTGATCATGCCGTAATAGTCATCAGTGTCTGGCGTTGAAATACAGGATGTGTCAGAAATAATTGAGGAGTTGGAATTAATAGCTTATAGCCGCAAATCCTTGGTATATAAATAATACTATATCATTATGTAAAACCTCGCACTGAAAAACCTTTATAAACCTTCTACTTCAAAAAATTAGAACCAAGATATTAATTTGATAACTATAAATTTCTAAATTCCGAGTAAAACGTGAAATGCGAGCATGTACTGTTTACTACAATCATTGGCAATTAAAATAACTCGATTCCCAATTTAGTTCTCTTTTGGATTGGCCGGAAGTCAATCAAATCAAAAGTCACAAAATTTCAAGCGTGAAGCCTCAATGGAATTTAGCTCAGTGTGCATATACGTGATCACCAGATAAATCCTTAAAACACATCATAGCACCACTATTTTATTGATTTCCATTAGGTAACAATAATAACACTCAACTACATGTATGACAATCATTTGAAATGTATACATTTATGTGACCTTTAAAGGTCAAAAATATGAATTTAAATTAAATTTGATGTATCGGTTAGGCAGTTTGCTGCAAATAGTTTTGTAGACACTATATGTGAATTATTTTCACTAAAAAGAGAAAAGGAAATCTCTGAAAGGCAATTGTTACCATTACAACGCGAGCTATCAAAATTTCCTAGTCTTAATGCTTAATTAATAAGGCTCCTTAGAAAACATTTCAGAATTACTGGTAATTTTATATTTTATACCTGGGATTATCAAAAATTTCCATAGTTACGTTAATGGAAAAAATCAGAATCTTTTTTTTTCGAGTTTAAAGCATGTTGTTAAGCGATTTCTAGTTTTTTACGATTTTCTTTTCGAAAAAAATATAACGTCAAAAAACAAGGGCATACATTTGCTCGTAAAAGGCAAAATGCGCTTCAATGGTATAGGGAGGAAAAAGTGAAAATTCGCCTAAGTGTGTGTTTTATAAAACTCCTAATTTATTACTAATCAAAAATCATTTCTCATTTAATATAAAGCTGACACTCATCACTGATACCAATTTATAAGCAATGAGGTTACAAATACTTTTGTCTGGGCCCGAAGTAAAAAAACAAATATCGGATTTTAATTTTTTAAGGGCTTTAAAATAAGCTGTAACTCGTCCAAATCAGCATAGTACTTCAACAATGTACTAAATTCTGTGAATACCTAGGTAGAAATAACAATTGTGTAGACGGAAGGTTTAACTTTAACTTACTGTGCCTACTGCATAAGAAACTGAACAAACTTATGCTGCATAAAATTAGGGGCCGGACACAAATGACGCTAGCGAACTTAAACATATTTTTGGACTCACCCATCTCCAGCGTCACCCTCTGAAGCATAACATAAAAAACGACAATGTGTATGATAGGGTGTTATTTATTTGCAGCTGACCCACCCTCAAAGTTGGTGGCACTATGTATGTCTGACCCTTTATCATCCGTATAAAATGAAAGAGTTTGAATTTCCCGCAAAACTCTTTTCGAAATTTAAAAATCGATATTTAGCCCGGATACTCATGAAGTTTGCATACAAGTGATACATCATTAGAACGGCAATGATTAGCAGAATCTAATTATGATCGACTTCAAAGCGTGTTATTTGAACAATTTTTGAATAAAATCGAAAAAACCGATTTTTTTCCCGAAAAATAGCTATAAAAAGTGTTGTATCGGCCAGAAGTAAATAAAACAATTATCAGATTCTTATTTTTTTAAGAGCTTCAAAATGAGCTGTCACTCGACAAAATCGCTCAAGTATTTCAAAATTGCTAACAGTGTTGATCTAAATTATGTAAATAGGTAGAAAAAAACAAAAAAAAAAGGAATAAAATTGAATGGCAGGATCCGCATACAAGAAATCATTCAGAAAGTGACGACAGGTTTTGTGAGCATTTAAAAGTTGAGTAGAATCAGATAAGAAAATTATTTATTCTTGAAATCTATAGAAATCTTAAAAGTATCATATCGTCAGTGAAGAACCAAAATGACCCATATCCATTTCCTACTAAAAGCAAACTGAGCCATATCCAAAACGTTCTAAAAACAAAATGACCCAAATCCATGTCGTTCCACACGTACGCCCAAGTCAATGAAAATACAATAAGCACTAGGTGCAGGTTTGAACACGAATTTTTTGCATGGATTTTAGGCGTACGCGGGGAACGGAACTACATGGATTTGGAACATTTTGTTTTTAAAACGTTTTGGATATGGCTCAGTTTGCTTTTAGTGAAAAATGGATATGGGTCATTTTGGTTCTTCACTGACGATATGCATATGCATTTTATTAAGTTTATGAACAGGAAAAGAAGACGGGCGAGAATTAATATTTTTGTTTGCCACTTGTTTTCGGGCAATGTCGGCCATGGCAGTCCCTTTCACAGCATTCAGATTCACTGGCTCTTTGTTCTAGATCACAAGAGGCGACAAACGATGTGAGGAGACTCTGAGTAGTTTGTCGTTTGGTATTTGGTTCTACCTGGTTCCGTTCCGGGTCTACTTCCCTTCTTTCTGGTCCTGGTCCTGGGTATCCTCGTCTCCTATGGTTTCGAATGCATTTTTACTGTTTTTTGTTTGGGAAATGAATGGACTGTCGTTGTCGTATCGTTCCCATTTCCCAGGCCCATTACTACACACCTTATGCATATACAACCAACAATGGCATCCAAATTCTGAATCTGCACCGGGAGGAACACAATAAATCCATACTGGTACAGGTGACCACGACCACACCACGACCACCGTGATTGCCTAATAACCTAACATCAGCAGCCATGGTGCAGACTACACGCTTAGAAAAATATAAGCAAATTAACCACATGGGTGTTAATTTTTAACTTATTTTTGTGTTACTCCAACATCGACACCAGAAGATGTTACAGTGGTCAACACAAATTTTAGTTGGGGATTTACACTGTAATATGTTAGACTGAGTTTACTATTTTATGTGTTGAATATGTAACCAAGAAGTAGTTGCGTGACTAACTGAATTCAAAAATGCAAAAAGTGAAGCTCGAACCCGCAACCTTCAAGTCAGATACCAGCCTCTTTAACCACTGACCTGGGACGACTAGTATAGTGACACTAATTTAGCGTAATATACGGTGGTATAAATTCTTAACACGATTTTCGGTCAACTGTAACATTATTTGGTGTAGGCATATTAACACACAGCGGTGTTGCAAGTAGCTAACATTTTTTTTCACCTTCAAAAATTTTGAAATCAACTAAAAGTCGTGTTGAAGTTAACACCCAAATGTGTTAGCTCGACCTAACTAAAAGTTATAGTCGAGATCTTTTCTAAGCGTGTAGTGTTCTTCGCTAAAAGACTTTTCTTACAGACTTTTAAGCTTAGCATCCCTTCACGTATCTGTTAAATCTGATATTTTTCTCTCCCATTCCCCAGATTACATATTATGCATGGCTAATCCATCCAAGTTTCTTGACAGGGAGGTACCTACCTTACATACTCGCTATACTCAATCACATATACACTTGTTTCTATGGAACCTCACCAGTACCACCAGCTTAAAAGTCGAAGTCAGCCTTGGAGACAGAAGTCGTCTTACTCTTGCCGGAAATATAAAAGGCTTTCTCTCACAGTTTTGTTGAATGTAAAATGTCAATATATAGGATATGTACTGATGTAGTAGTAGCACAAAGCTCGGCTACGATCCCATAATATGCATCACGATGCCATTACAAAATCCAAATCACTTTGCAAAATACACCACGACATTTCTTTATGGGAAAAATTTCAAGTTCACTGCACAAACAATAATGGAAAGTCATGTGTGAAAGGAGATATAGGTATAGTTTTGTCATTGCCAAATAAGTCAAGTTAAGAAATGGGAAGAAAATAATAGACCCAAACAAAAAAAATATAGCAATTTATCAGCTTAATGAATTTGATGGTTTCTTACATGCAAGAACAAAATCAAATTCATGAAATTGCTATATTATATTGAGAAAGGAATCGAAATCACGACACGTCCTCCCACAGATTCTCCTCACATTCTCCAGACAGCATCGGCCATCTGACAGAGAGTGAGGAAGATCCATGGAAGGAGATAATAAAATAAATGAAACTCGCAGCCCTCCACCACACAGCGTCTATGAGCCACGAATGGAATTAAATGATGTTTCCCGAGGCGACAGGAGACGAAGCGAGGAAGGAGCGGAGGCGAACTAGCTAAGGCAGAATGAATCACGCCGCGAAGAAGAGAGGGTCTCCGACACGAATTCTTCCAAAAATCCTTCGAAATCTTTAATTTCTTTTTCAATTTTCCCTTTTGGAGAATTGATAGAAAAATGAATAGAAAGGAATTGAGGAACATGGAGACTCCAAAAGGAATAAGAACAGCAAAAGGGGATTGTCCCCATGGCTCCTGTTGGTGCCATCAAAAAGAACCTAAAATCAAGAAAGAAAGAAAATCCGATAATTTCTATATTTTCCTATTCTTATTCATGGTGTTTACTGTGTTCGCGATTCCTCTCTACGAGTTCTTCTTAAGTTTGTTATAAATTAATGCGAGGTCAATTGGACCAAATTATATAAATTATAAAATACAAAATTATATATTGTGAATTACCTGTAATCAACCTGGAACCTGGAATCGGAAATCTCAGATGTCACGCCCGTGGCATCCGTAAGCGTATCAGTTATAAATCATTATCTTGTAACCTATTATATTGTAAATCATTTGGACGAAAACCTAAAAACGAAAACAAAAACAAGAACATTAATTAATAATTATTATTCAGTTGTGGCCCCCGACCATATGTCGGAAGGGAAATATTTCGGTTAATTTGAATTTATCCTTTTTCTTTTGATTTAATGATTAATATAAATATTTATCCGTTAAACTTACCTTCTCATCTTCGATCGTTGAGTGTTCTCATTTATATTGGCAACCTCCTATTGATTCTCATATCTTCCGTCATGGAATCTAGAATTAACAAACATGAAATTAAGTCGACATAATTTGCATCTTAATCATTGGCTCATTCCTTAGTCGTCAGCAGTGGTTCCCTGAACCCGCTTGACGTAATTTAGGGACTTCGGTTCATACATCAAAGTAGGCAAAAATCATTAAAAACATGTCCAAAATTGAGGGGAGACTGGGAGGTTCGAACCCGCAGCTCTTGCTGTGTTTTGCGGGTTTGTCCTCCAAGTTGGAGTGGACGGTGGAGCGGGGACACTGTTCGCCATTCCCTGCAACATGGCTTTGCCATCGTCTGCCCAACCTCCCCGACTAATCTAATTGGAAAAATTAACTAAACTAAATAAAACTAAAATCTAATTAAAATAAAAAGTAGAAATAAACAAATTTACCTGATTGGCATCCAAAATTCAGGGTCGTTGGTCGGCCTGGACTGGTGGTAATGGTGTGGTGTGTGTCCGTGGCATACCGTCCTCTGTGGCCCGGACACTCTCCACCGCACCTCTCCGTCCTTTCTGGGCTGGATGTGGTTGCTGGGCACGGAGTCAGCACCACTTCCCCAACGACCCTCCTGAAAAATAAACAAAATAAAATTAACCTAAATGAAAATATAAAACTCACCTTCATTCATCAAAATTCAGGACAAGTCGTTGCTGCTGAACTGGGATGGCGGGGACATGGAGCGCTTGCCGTCTGGAATGCTCGGAAATACAAGCGCTTCTCACAGTCCCTTGTCCGTCCCGTCCAGCGGCGTTGGAGCCGGGGACCGTTGGAGGATGAAGCCAATCCTCCAGGCCCGCAACCTTCACGCCGGCTTGTCCTCCTGCAAATGGAAGCAAAATATATAAGTCTTCTTCCTCTCCACTCCTCCTCATCATTGGCAGTAAAAATGCAATTGGCAAAAATTACCCTGGCAGACCGAATTGTCTGGGGGACCATGGATCACCCGACCGTAAACTCGCTCCGTTTGCCATCAACGGTCGAGGTGATTCCGTAGTCCCTCAGGGAGTCGGGAGCTCGTGGTGGCGAAGCCATGGCCGTGGATGACATTATCCTCAGCCTTGACCTCAGCCACCGAGCTACACTGCCCTTGGAATTCTTACGCTCAAAATTAAATCATAAATCCTAGCTAAATAAATTATTCAGTAAAAATTAAAATAATAAAAATTTGCATTCTTACCATCTGTAGCTATGCTGGAGCGCTTCGACTGGAGTTTCAGTTGAGCCTCCCTCCCCCATCGTCATAGGTCTCCGGCCTCCTCCGGAGTGGTGGAACACCCCCTTTATTAATTTAAATACTACCATCTGACCCTTACCATCTTTCACACCCTCATTATTATATTCATTAAATTATCAAAATTTAAATAGGGATTGAAATAATCCACAATTTTTCAGGCGTTTCATGGATGTTTATGGTGATGGGATGTGGTAAACTCAGGTATGATCTCCCTCCCTCACTCTTATTTAGGGAGGAGATGACCATACTCGTTTTACAAGGTGCGGGGTAGGCTTAAACCCTACCCCCTCGTCACCAGAAATACCAAAAACACCGAAAAATTCCGATTCGGAAACATTTTTTTTTACTAAAACTAAATAAAAGTCAAAAATCAATATGTACGTGTAGGGAAAGAATCGTACGCCATTCCCACACGAAAACATAAAATTCTTCATAGACCTATAGGGAATTACCATATACCATTCCCACATAATAAATAAATGTCCCACATAATATGTATATATAGGTATTGTAGGGATCACCCACAGCTATTCCCTGAAATAAGACATCAAATAATGGCAGGATTCGAGGTTGCAAACTCGAAATCCAACGCCGCCTATCCGGATCTCGTATGAGTTGCCCTTTGGCTTCTCAAATAGTGCGTGGATATCATCTAAATATCCATAGCCCCGTCCAAAACAGCAAGTCGACCGTAATCAAAGACCGCTATTTGCCGGGATGCTGTGGTGGGCTCGGCCAAGTCCGCCACGTTGCCGTTCTTACGAACGGTAACATCAGCATCTCCCTTGCGGCTGAACTCCCCGTAAATACATACGCCATCAGCACTATTATGTACTGGGCCATGTATTTGCTATGCCGGAGAGTGAACGAGAGGCAACCAAGGCGCCGTCTCCGTTCACCCGTATAAACTTGGCAACATCGCTTACCATGACCATGCCACAGCCAAGTGCATTTCGTCAGCTCATAGTAAAATCGCCAGCACTATTCATTATTCATTGTGCCTTAATGCGTATCAGAGCTTCCTAAAATTCATCCGAATTTTCATTTCGAAATCTTTCATCATTTTCGGAAAATTTTTTTTTTTTCAAAGTTTGAAAAGTCAACATCTCATTGAAGAAAAGTTTATATTCTTCCTCATCACTGTTTTAAGTGATCACCATTTAGTTTTCACCTCAGAAAAATCGCGTAAGAATTTCTGAGGGGTTGAAACTTGTAGCTCAGGCTTAGTACCTAGTCTTGTTAAAAGCGGGCAGCTACTCATCAAAAGCCAAAAGGTCAAAATATCAAATTAAATATTCAAAAGTTTTGACCTCATCAGTAGTGGAATCGTGAGTCCAAAACCCCATCCGGGGACATCCCAGATTCCCAGGTATCGACATACCAAGAGCAGCCGTCTTGCACAAAGGTAAATATCTTCCTTTTCATTTTTGCATTCCCTGGAAAACCCACAGTGCCAAAATCACTTCTTATAAAACAGGGGAGTTAAACCCGGGTGATTCGCACGTAAGTGGGGTAGGTTGGTGAATCTACATACCGGTATTAGCATGCCGGGTGGGTTCATTGACCCAGGCCATGCTTCCCTGATCATAGTAGCGCATGTTGAATGGGAACATGAATGCAAGTGCATGGGCATAGCATTGGTATGGTTGGATATTTGGGGATATATTTGTTGATTATGATTTTAATTTAATGTGCTTACCGAAATTTTCAGTACTTAATTAGAGCCATCAGTCAATATCAGGGACTTTCCTCAAAGGGACTCCATTTCAATCAAAAGGAATCGGATCAACGAGAAAAACATCGCCAGATCCAGTAAAAATTTCTTCAGTACCGTTGTGAGGACCTCAGCATCTTAATCCTCAAGTAAGGGAAAAGAAGAAATTCCGAAGAAAACAAGCAGCTTCATCACAACCCGGATCGAAGAACCACGTTACCGGAATAATCGTAAGTTGGCTTGTTTAAACTTAAGTAGAGCATTCCTAACCATAGGCTCATATTGCCCTCATAAGATTTTCATTTTCCCACTTATTAATTTCCTGTAGAGCAAAGTGAAGTCGTAAGGTCCAAGACCTTCCTTCAACCCAGTCTCAGTCTTATTTCAATTCCCAATTATTTTGTTCTCCCTTCAGAAGGCAAATTCTCTAAACCTAGAAAGTTCAATCAGTGTATGTCTGATCACGGTCAGGCTATTATAGTCAATAACGTTGATAGATCGATCAGATATTGGTACCAGGTCACAGGACACAAGTACCTATCTGAGTTACAAGTAGCAGTCTTAATTAATTTTGTGTGCGACGGTTTGGGACTCACACCGGTAACCGAATTTCCACTTAATTTACCTGAAATTAAACTCATTCTTCCCCATTTCGAAGAAAGAATTAATTACATAGCCATTAATTGGCATACAGAGATTGGATATCTCTATTTATCCGCTTCACAATTAAAATCTTTTGTGGAGACAATTATCAGTTTTCATCGGGCATTGGAGTCATAAAAATTCATTCAGTTTGCATTTAATTTTCAGTGAACAAATTTATAAATTAATGTCAAATTCAAACCTTCTTCTTGAATTCGAACCTAATAGAGCAGCTTACAATTTCTTCAATAAAGTTAATCAAGCTCTCCGACTTTGGCATCGGGCTGAAGGCAGGGCGCATCTCACAAAACCTCAATTGGTTGCATTTATTAATTTTGTGATCAACGATATATGCTTAACCCTTCATATTCTTCCTGAAAATCTTCAATATCAGCCCATTACTGCTGAACTTTTGCGTCATTTTGTCAACGGCATAATTAGTTGGCATAACGACGTTGGTAAAGCATACATCAGTAAACCGCAAGTCTTTGGTGTAATTCGGATCACCTTGAAATTTTTCAAGGATCAGAATTATCCCGAATTTGCTCATTTTTGGTAAAACAACCTTCTTTTCTATTTTCTTCCTTTACAAATAACTAAATTAAATTCTTTATTGGAAATTGATGTCTAGCATTGTCCGAAATCTTGTTGCTTCAAGCGTCACTCAGGCCATTCGACGTTGGTACCAAGTAGAAGGTAATCAACTTATAAACGAAAGCCAAGTAAATCAACTTATTGAACATTTGCTAAAAACATTGAACCTTGACCAAGCTGCATCAACCTCCAATACCGAATTCCTACTTCCAGGTGCACCCGGATTCAGTGACCAGTTAATTACAAGTTTCATTGGTTGGTGGTCTGAATTTGGATATATTAGAGAAGTTCATTTAGGGAAATTAATGCATGTTGTGTTACAGATCGTTAACGACGACAAAGAATTCTTAGGAAAAGAATATCAGGGTAAATTATAAGTTCATGAGTCAGTTTATTTCTAATTCAGCCCTCATTTTCCGTATCAAATTAGAAATAGGTGGTTGGTACGATACCATAGGCCTTCAACACATATCTCTTCCCCAAGCTCGTGCTTTGATCAAACACGTCCTTGAGCTTTTAGGTCTTGTAGACGTTCCTCAAGCTATACCTATTCATTATCCAACTCCCCATTCCTGGGAGAATTTTTCCCAAAGATTTAGAGCTGCAATTTGGGGCTGGCACGACGAAATAGGATATCAGTATATCACCCCAGCCCAAGTTAACGAATTAATTGTCACTGTTTTTACTAGAGACGACCACAAGTCGTCCAAGTTTAACGTACAAAGGGCATTTCGCCACGATCTTGATCGTTAAAGAGCTGTTTAACATTGAATGTCATCAATTCTTCCCATTATCTTCATTCATAGGATTGAAGACACTATTGATTTCTGGCATTCGGTCAGTGGTTATTATTTATTAACCGAATCCCAAAAGGATTTCTTAACTGAATACGTGCTCCGATTCTTATTGCTCAGGGAAAATCCTCAAGCACCAATAGCAACTCAAGTCCCGCATTTGAACCCGAGTAATTTCACTCGAAAATTCAAACGCGCGATCTGGGCCTGGTATTTCGATATCGGAAACGAATACCTTACCTACGTTCAAACTAGAAATATTACCCTTGCCATAATTTAATTCCCTTTGATTAATTAATAATTTTGTGAATGTCATTTGTTGAAAATATTGAATTGAACTTCCGAATAAAAGCTGCAATCACCCATTGGGAAAGTCAATACGGGCACCAATATTTGAATCAACAACAGGTAGACGATTTAATTAATTATCTTTTTGTAAAATTAGGCATTACTGGATTACCAAATCCACCAATTAGTGACTTTTCATCTCCCCATACTTACCTTAATTTTACAGGTCGTTTTCGCATCGCTGTAACGAATTGGTACCAAGAGATTGGGCATAATCATTTGTCCACAAATCGATTGGAAGAATTCTTTGTAGAGGTGTGTGAGTTTGATGATCTCAATTCAATAATTTATAACGCTACCAGAGTTTTCAACACAGATTCAGATTAATAAATCCCGTATGTCATTTCTTTTATCTACTATTCTGATTCACCGTATAGTCACATCAGTCCGTTATTGGTTTGCTCTTACAGGATATCAGTATTTATCCCAAGACCAAACTAATCACTTAATTGAATTTGTGACCGAGTATTTAGGCCTTCGGTCGCCCGTCACAAATTCAATAGCAGCATTTATTCCCCATCTGACTTTATCTAATTTCCCAGAAAAATTAAGGTATTCGATTTTAAGTTGGTACTACGTATTCGGCTTTCAGTACCTTACCGACCACGAAATCAGCCAACTTCTAGCAATCATAGCCATTTACGATCAAGGTAGTGTTGATAACGCAGCTGCAACAGCAGATCATTTATATTAAAGTTAGAATAATATATGTCATTGGTCATACCTGTAATTTTGATAGCACGAAGTGAACAAGCCTTGCAGCATTGGCATCGATTTGTCAATTATCAAGTTATCACTTCTCAACAACTTGGCACTCTCATAGCTTTCATCCATCATCATTTAGGCTTAAGAGAGACTTCCACTTCTCCTATTGTTAGCCCAATCACATATCAACCTTCCACTGACTTTATTCTTGTATTTAATCAAGGTATTCAGTGTTGGTATACTACCTTGGGTCGACATCTGATTACTCCTCATCAATTGGAAATATTATTGGCTGTCACCAACCAGTATCTTAACACAACCCCGTTTTTAGGGTAATTTTGTATATTTCTTATGTCAAATCTCAGCCCATATTGGGCCATTGAACGTGTAGACAAAAGCATTCGTCGTTGGTACAAAATCTTAGGCCAGTTTCAAAGTACTAAAGCACAATTAATAGATCTTATTATATTCGTAATCAATAAATTAGCAATCCCACAGGGAATAGGTACTTTATTTACTGAGGAAATTCCTCATTTGAACCTAATAAATTTCAACAATAAGATAAAACTTGCCCTTGTGGATTGGTACTTTGTTATCGGTCATAAGCATCTTTCAGTAGACCAGACCAAGGTCCTCATCAGTGTTGTCCTTTCTTACGACGAATTAACCTCAATTAATTTAGAGCATCCTACTCATTCATCAGAACTGAACTTATCTTCCCTTGAATAATCCCATGAACCATACCCCACATCCAGATTTAAGAACCTTACTCATTCATTCAATCCTTATTTGGTACGAAGAGGAAGGTTTCCTTTTTCTAGAAGAACAACAACTCAGAGGCTTCATTACCTTTGTAAGTTGTTATAGTAATTTCCTCTTCCCACAATAAAATATCCCTGAATGCCCTTCCTTGACCCCATTGCCCTAGTTAAACGTATTACCGATTCAGTCCGATATTGGCATTTGATTAATGCCCATCAATATCTTCCCGAACCTGAATTAAATTCATTCATTGAATTCATCCTTAAGCATCTGAACCTTCAAGCATCTTCCACCGATCCCATCCAGGAAAACCCACTCCTTCAACATACGAATTTCCAGAAGGAACTTTTGAAGGCGGTATTCCTTTGGTATTTTGGTGGAGGTTACAATTATTTATCAACTATTCAATTAGACGATCTTATTGGCATTATTTCAGTATACGATAAATACGATTGTATTAATTTATAAAATTTAATAATTCATGCTTAAAAATTGAATGAATTCTTGGGATCCTGTTCTCTTAGCAAAGCGAATTACAGATTCAACGAAATACTGGCATACCACCATTGGGTACCAATTTCTCCCTGAATCTGAACTTCGCTTCTTAAACATATTTGTATTGAATATATTAGGGATCCAATATCATCCCACTTGCCCGATCGAAACTGATATTTCCCACCTCACACTCGCAACTTTTCCTGCAAAATTTAGAAGCGCCGTATTTACCTGGTATTGCGGCATTGGTCGTCATCATTTGACTTTCGATCAATTAGAAGAATTCCACACCACCGTTAATTTCTTTGACGAACACGGTGGATCTTTAAATTATCATCTTGCTTCTTCTACAAATAATTAAATAAATGTACTTCGGCACTCCGATAGAGTTTAAGTTCCAAATCCAAGCACACATCAACGACTGGTACACTAACGTAGGTCATCAAACCCATACCCAGTTTTCGAAGAACATATTCCTCGAATTTGTCCTTGCCCGATTGGAAATCCAGGAGGATAGGGATTCTCCAGTTGCAACCACCCATACACGATTAACTCAGCAAAACTACATACGTTTTTACGCTGAATCGGTGTATTGTTGGTTTCGTACTCGTTGCGAGGAACCTCAGGCAACTCAAAGCGCATATCAATATCTTTTTATGGCAGCTGCTCATGATCAAGCTTTGGAAATTTTGGATTCATAAGCAGCCAGAAAAGATATGATACGTTGATTGATGAACTTCAGTGATCCCCATAAATTAATAAAAAGAGTAGAATCTGAGATAATTTATTGGCACATCATTGAAGGCCATAAACATTTTTCAGCAATTAGCACTGAGAGCTTTCGCGATTTTGTCTTGAATTATTTGGGACTGCGCGAGAATAAAAATTCTCCCATTTATCTTCCCAAGTTTAATTCCCAATCCTTCAGTAGGAAATACCAAGCCGCGGTATTTCATTGGTTTCTTAATTTAGATCCTATTCCCATTGTAAGTTGTCAACAACAACTTTTCTTTACAATAATAGAAAAAGTTAACATCATTACTGAATGAGTGATCCCACTCCCGTTGAATTGGTTACACGAACCGAAGCCGCCATAAGATTCTGGTTTGCACAGGAGGGAAAACACATCATTACTGAAACCCAGTTAACTTCTTTTATTAATTTTGTTTTCCACAAATTGAAGCTTCGTACAGGTTTAAACGGCCCAATAGCTACGTCAATCCCACATCTTAACGCAGAAAATTGGTTTCCCCAGCTCAAAGAAGCAGTTTTTATTTATTTCATAGCCATAAATCGTCCAAGTTTGTCTTACCCACAAGCTCAAAAGTTCTTTCAATTGTGTATGGCATATGATAACTACGGTTGTAGTGACCCAAGAGTGAATGCAGCGAATCAACTCGATTAGAGAATCGAATTTTCCACGAAAATTCGTAGCATCAGTTGTCATCTGGCATAGACGCGTAGGTCATAGGCATTTGACAAAAATACAACTACTTGGTTTCATCATATTTGTACTTAATCACATAAGAGAATTTTGCATCGGCAGGGCACAATCCAATCTTTTTATTAGGACTCATTGGAAAGTTATTTGAATCGTATTAAGCACAAAATCCTTAGGTCTTAAACCATTACGCCGTCAACTCAGTTGATAAAGGCGTCCCTCCCATCATATTGATTTCAATAATAATTAATTGTGAATCTTGTAGTTGCAGACTTGGTGGATTGGGAGACGAACAGCTTCTCGATCTACAACTACACCAAATCCTCGTAGAGATCATTTAGCACGAATTTGGGACGCAAACCGTGACTCGAATTCCTTAAAAACAAACTAGTGGTCATACATAGAAAAACAATAAAATAAAATTACCTACGTCAATTAGATAAAAATCAATTATTTTGAGGTCTAATATCGAAATTTATTTATGAGTTACATTTATTTAGAAACCTATGTCAATCGTTCCGCCAGAACAATTCTACGCCTTCGTAAAAGACGCGTTCACTTGGTTCTTCTCGGGAGGTCACTCTACAATCGATTTTGATCAACTGTGTGTACTCGTCATATTTGCCCTCTACGCATTTGACACCATCAATTTATTCTTCCCGGAATTGGAACAGCAAGAACTGAACAAATCTTTGGCTTACCTCGGACTGTGGTATTAAGTATTTAGGAGAGCTTCAAGCCCCGTTCAAATCGCCACTGAGACACCAAAGATTTGCACAGGTATTCCTGTATCCCTTTGGGGAAGCATACATAAAGTCATACATATTTATAAAACAATATAAAGATTCCCCATATTTTGTAAAACGAACTTTGCATTAATCTCACTCTTACAACCTTGAGAACAGGTGGTGGTACGCGTAAAGCTGAAAAGCCGTCTCCGACCTCTACACAAGCCAGCGAGTTCTCTCACAAGTTTCACCCACCTACAACTTGAAACCGTTCTCGAGATCAAAAGTGAAATTAAGGAAAGTTCATCTTACAAAAATACCCCGGAGAAAACAGCCCGAAGCGCACAGATAAATTCTTTTGAAGTCTGGCACTAACGGACTGATTCTCCCATACTTCGTTCCCTAATAAAGAAGTACCATCTTCAAGGTCCTTGACCAAAATTAAAGTTAGCTAGATAAAATTAGAAATAAGTATAGTCATTTTCTTTTCAATAATTTTTCATTACTTGGTATGATTTAGAATATCTACCATTATTTAAGGATAAGAACCGCGGGGAATATAGAAAAGAGGAGAAAGCTTGCTTTCACCAATTTTCATCAATAGTTAAGTAATTATAAAAGATAGATAGGTCTTAACGTTTTTCAAAAACTCCGAGGAGTTTATTAAAGTAGTGTAGGTATTCTAATTTCATTCTTAGAACTATTAAAGTTTATCCCTTATCTTTTCCCCCAAATCAAATCTAAAACATGAGTCGACAAGGCGACGAAAACATTCCCGCAGTAAACATTGAGGATACCGACGCCTGTGGCACCTCCAGCGGTGCATCCGACATGGATAACACTGTGGTACCGAAAACACCTGGCCCCAACGGTAAACCTCCTAACAATGCAAATAGAAAGAAGGGAACTTCTAGTAAATCTCCTTCAAAATACAGTAGCAAATCCCACAAAGCTGGAAGCTCTTCACATTCTAAGTCACATTCGAATTCCAAATCGAGATTGACAAAGAAAAAGAAGATTCCAGGGGATTATCCTCAACAAGATAATGAGACATCTTCATACCAAACATTACCCTCAGGGGATGAACAAGGATCAGTGCAAACAGATCAGAATCCCCGAGATTCAGACTTTGACGATCCAAACCAGTCTGAATTAGATGCTCACATCGATCAACATTGTCATGATATTACTCACTACGCCTTAGAGGCGTATGGTCCACATGACAATTATCTAATTTTCAACAGCAAACGTATCTCTATTCCAATAAATCCTAAACGGATTCTTTTGCGCGATGGTGTAACAGCAGGATACATAATCGAAGTAAACAGATCTCAATCTATAATTGATCCAACTATCCGAGTTCTCCTCGATCATGAGGACATCACCGAACTTGATCCATTCTTTTATAGGAGATCCATTGAGGAGGGTCCTCCACCAGCGGCTCGCGATCTCAGCCACTTGCCAATGGAGCTTCCCCACGCCTCATCTTCGATCACACGTCCGTTACCCATCTTAAAATACGCTGATGATAACCCGGAGGGAGATTCAGTACTCCCCACCGTGGTCACGTCTCGCACCAAACAACAAATCCAATTACATATGCAACGATGGTATGATGACCGTCAAATTCCACTATCCCACAGCCAACATATAATTTATGCATTAGACGACGATTTCTATAAAGGAATAGTTGATATAGCTAGAGAAAATAATACCACATTGGAGATTGCTCTATGGACCTTTCTGAACTTTCCACATGGTGAAACTCCGTTGGTGGAAACCCCGTCAACCGGGGCAGGTTATAATTTCCAGCCTAAAGAAAGATCACAGAGTAATCCTCCGACTTCCAATCGATCACGTTCACCATTCATTTCACAAAATAATGTTGCTCAAACATCGAATCAACAGACGACACAAGGAGGGGGAAATCGGCGCCTCATTCCGGCTCCTTCACCCACTCCTCCTGTCACGCAACAGCAGCTCCGAGCCGCACTTGCATCTGTCCATTTGGATGTAGAACAGAATCAGCGATCTACAAATAGTAGGCCTTCTCATTTCCAAAATCCTCCATTTGGTAGGATGGAACCGCCTCAACGGATGAACATCACTGGAAATCTTCTTGTGCCACCTCTGGCCACTGCATTGATACAGAGCCGCGATGTCAATACGACTCGCTATACTGTACAGACTCCATCTTCTGTTATAGGCTCTTTACCGCCAGTTCCTCCCGGAGCTGACCTGAAGGTTTATTTGGCACATGCCCCAAAACCACCGGCTCGTCCATTCACAAGGCCACAGCAACGTCCAATAATGAGTAACAATGTACAACCACTCACGTATGAAGGAAGATTTGATCGATCGAAGGAGCCTACCCCATGGGTGGATCCTCTCCCTAACATTCCTCAACGTACAACACATGTGAACTTCGATAACGTGTATCCCCAAATTGATTTGCGAAGACATCAGGAAACTGATGCTTCTCCGCGCCAATATTTATCCAGGGAGCCATTCCCCTCTTCAACAAATCAACCCCGTAGAGAAACTTCATACCCAGCACCACCTGAAACAGGTCCTGTTCCAAATTATAATTCTAGATCATCTCGGCAGCCTACTCCGCCTAGACATCCTCAATCAAGGAGACCAGAGAGTCCACCTCATCGCTACCGCAGCGAGAGACCTAGCACTCCACCAAGATCTTCTCGATCTCATCGAGCTGAGAGTCCACCTGTTCATCATCGCGATGATAGAAGGTCCACTCCACCTCGAACTTCTCGTTCCAGACAACCTGATAGTCCACCTCGTCGCCATCACGATGAAAGAACACCCACTCCGCCACTGGCATCCCGTCCTAGAGAGGACAGGAGTCATTCGCAAAGGAGTCAACACCGTGATGAGGGTCGACAATCTCACCCAACATCGAGACATAATTCGGCACGTAGGGAAAGAGAAGCTACAAGAGATCAAGGAGATCATAGATCGCATAGGGACCATTCACGATCGCAACGACACTCAAGTCGTAGCAGTAGATCCCATAGGGAGTATTCGCCGTCTCCTCGACGCTCCAACAGAGATAGCAGATCGCATGAAGATGACTCTTCGCCGCCACGACGATCAAGTCGTAGCAGCCGCAGTCATAGATCGAATCGATCCCCTCACAGTGGTGATGAGTCTCGTCGTTCCGACGAAGAGCTTCCATCATCCCCCTGGGGACGACCAGGTCATAGGCGTATGCCCTCACCACCTGCTATACCTCCTCCAAGAGGGAGGAGCGCAGATAGGCTTCTGAACCCGGCTGCATATGATCACTATAAATTAACGAAATATGTAGATCTCTTACCGAAATTTAATGGAGAAATGTTAGCTCGTAAATGGGTAATCGATACCAATTCCTTAGTATGTTTATATGGCTTGCCACCATCAGCCATAATCACTAGGCTTGACCGGGTCTTCACCCATCAAGCAGCTCAATGGTGGCGCAACAATAAAAATCGATTTACATCCCGAATGGATTACGATGATTTCGATCATTGCGCCGATAAATGGGATGAAATCACCAAATCCCTTGTTCGTTACTTTGATCGCAATTACGTTGCAGACCGTGCCGAGGCAAATCTTCCTACCACTGCTTATAAAACTGATCAAAGCGCTCGTGATTACCTAGCCATCCGTGGCGAATGTTTGGATCTCATTGATCCCCACATGGATCCCGAAAAACGGATGCGCGAATTAATTAAAGGATTACCGCCCGACATTGCTGAAAAAGCACAGCAGTGCACAACTGAAAAGAGCCTCCGCATTGTCATGCAGCGTCATATTGCAGAAAAACAAGAAGCTAAGCAAAACCAACCCAGTACACAGAATAACTCGGCGTCGGCATCCTTCCCTAAAGCTTATATCAGAGGACTCGAAACAGAAGTCCAGCATCCTTATCAAAAGAAACCGACCGATGTCCTTCACCGAGATTATTATGTGGCCTGGGACGGTCTGGAATATCAAACTGCTGATACTTCCAAATTTACATCTGCACAACGTGATGCCGCTAAAAATTCCAAAGGTCGCATGAATTGCATGGAATGTGGTAAGGAGAACCATGGGGCCCGCAAATGCCTAATCCTCTTGAAGGAACAAGGCCGCATCGCTCCTCCTCCAAAACCACGTACCACTCCTAACAAAACGACAAATGGAAATACATCCTCAGGAGGAAATAAATCCAACAATACCAATCCTCCTCCGGCTCCAGCCGTGGCAGATCCTAACATGGTACAGCTCTTACATGATTTAGCTCAGTCTGTTCAACAATTAAAACAACAACAGCAGATTCAACCGTTGCAATATGCACCAGCTCCGATGCAATACCTTGCGCCTCAACAACAACCGATGTATCAACAGGCATATCCTATGCAATCATCTTTTAGGGATTATAATCAAAATCCTCCACCGGATGAATACCATCCTTCGAGTGGAGCACCATTGAGAGGTTTGAACACACGCGGAGCTTCCTCCGTGACTTCCAGTGATCCACCTCCACCTGAGCGACAAGGAACTTCGGCATCTTTTGGTTACAGTTCTAATCAGAATTCTTTAAACTCGAAAGGGGGGGCATAGATCACCCTGAACCCCCCCAATCGCCTCTCACCGACATTGCCTTAGAACCTGAACCCCCGAGCTATATCTTAAACAAGTCAGTAAAATTAGTACCCTTCCTTAACATTCCTTCACTTCCTTATTTATTACCTGAAGTAGCTGAGTCTATTCAAGTTTCACCGTATCATTCAGCACCCACCTCCCCCATCAATGACGGCTCCGATACCGACTCCGCCTTCAATTTCAATTTAGAAAATTCTGACGATATCATCACTAACGATGACATCTTCAAAGTTCCCGACGCGGGATCTCTACAACATGTTAGAACCTTCTCGAGAGTCGAGATGGAAATTAGACGTTCCTTTCCAGTTAAAAATAAATATGGCGGAGAAATCACAGTCGAAGCCCTCATTGATACTGGAGCCACAATTAGCACCATTAGTCCTCGTACATTAGTTAGACTAGAACTCCAGAAAAGAGTTCAACCATGTGCTCCCATTAGGGCCATCTTATCCATTAATGATGGCAAGGAGCACATCATAAAGAAATTCGTGTTCCTCATCCTTTATATTGAGGAATTTCATAAGTGGATAAAGTGGGGATTCTTCGTCATGGACAAAGCGAATGACCAACTGGTATTCGGCATGGACCTCCTTCGGGAAAATCATGCATATGTTTTATGCCACGAAGGTCTTTTGACCTTCCTACCACCTGAACATGACGAAAATCAGCCGCCTCCACGTAAAAGTTTAAAACGTGCAGCTGGAACTTGCCTTCATCTTCGAAAAACTAATGTTAAGAAATTAAGAGTGACGAAGGAAATAACTCGAACAGATAGCATAGATCCTGAATCTAACGTGAATGCCGATCTTCAATTTGCTTTTAATCCTTTAATTGACGATCCTTTTTATAATTTAATTATTAAAACAGAAATTACCCCTATGGACGGGGATGGCTCGGACACGGAATCCGTGGTCCACACCATCCGCCCTTCTTATAACTCAGAAAGCTCCTCTGACGATGACGTACAAACCATATCAACAACTAGTATGTCATCTCGTGCAGAG
Organism: Dicyrtomina minuta; assembly: GCA_949802685.1. Lineage (NCBI taxonomy): Eukaryota > Metazoa > Arthropoda > Collembola > Symphypleona > Dicyrtomidae > Dicyrtomina > Dicyrtomina minuta. Next base: position 33,028,857 of record OX461812.1, on the reverse strand, counting down.
CGACTCTTACCTCAATTTAAATTAAGATTGTGCACAGTCACCCCGCTTTCTATTGAGGCGTACCGTCCTAATCCCATCAACGTGTATGTGGAAGATAGGCATTTCAGTGGGGATATCCTATTGGAACCCAATAATCTTTTATTTCAAAAATTCGGGCTTCAAGTCCTTGAACCCGCCTTAAGAATAGAAAACGGTCATGGCATATGCCACCTCATTAATTCTGACCCTGAAGATATCATTCTCACGATTCAGCCTGCTCTGACTACCTATCGAGTTATTCCACCCAATCACCATAAATTACGCATGCTTCATTTAAATACTGATCAACAGCAATTTCCCAGCACTCCGAAAATATCGCCTGTGCCATCCTCCGTCGAAGGGAGCAAAGCGCTCACCGATGAGGAATTCCAACAATTCAAAATTTATGAAAAATTGGCACCTGAAGAGAAAGACCAACTTAGGGATCTCCTCAGCAAATTTCATAAGGTCTTCGGGTGGCAACCCGAAGATTTTCATGAGACCGTAAAAGATCCCTTAACAGGTCAAGTCTTGGAAGCTAGTATTGAAATGTTAGACCAATCTCCCATGATTCACAATCCAACAGTCATGTCTCAGAAATTCATGGAGGTAGTCGAACGCGAAACTTTGGCAGGAATCGCACGTAAAAGCATTGAACCATGTCAAAGCTCTACAGTATCTAGAATGTTAGTGGTAAAGAAAGGTGTCAATGATTGGCGCCCAGTAATAGATTATCGGGACATCAATAAGCGGGTTAAACCCATAGCAGCTCCCATACCTAATTTAATGAGTTTATTTGCTAAATTTTTCGGTTGTACCCACTTCTGTAATGTCGATATGGCTAATTCATATCAACAGATTGGGCTTGATAAAGCTTCCCAAAATCTTCTCGCCTATATCAACCATATGGGAGTATTTAGACCCCTTAGTCTTCCATTTGGATTCTTAAATTCTGGAACCTTGTTCCAACAAATAATGAATAAAATTTGGTTTCCACTTCTTTGTGACTTTTTAGCCTCTTACGTCGACGACACAAGCTTCGGTGGCTCCAGCTTTAGCCAGATGCTTGAGAGGTTAGAACAGGTTTTATTTACTTGCTTGAAAGCCAATATTAAATTGAAGCCGACCAAATGCTTCTTTGGCTTCCCCTCCATTATTTTCTTGGGTCATCGGGTTAGCGCAGAAGGCATAGGGATCGACAGTGAGAGAGTTAAGGCTATTGTCGAGTATCCGTATCCCAGGAACACTACTGAGATTAGGAGGTTTATAGGGATCTCTAACTTTTTCCGTCGTATGATCAATGGGTATTCTCATGTGGCTCGTCCGCTTTTCAAACTGCTTATGAAAAATGCTCCATTCAATTTTGATGATGCTTGTCGCAATGCCATTGACACGCTTAAACAGCTCATAATTGGAGCTCCGCTACTCGCTTTTCCCGTCCCCCATGGTCAATTGGAACTATGGTCGGACGCCAGTGATTTCTGCATTGGCTCTTGTCTCGTACAAAATATCGATGGTCACCGAAGGCCACTTGCCTTTCATTCACATCTACTCACCGGTCCGCAGCTAAAATGGTCCACTCCTGAAAAAGAGTGCTATGCGATTATCCATGGTCTTGCCAAACAACACAGCTTAGTGTTGGGCAGGACAATCCATGTCTACACAGACCATTCTGCGTTGACATCCATCCTCAAGACATCTGAAGTAAATTCAAGACTCATTCGTTGGAGTCTCAAATTGAGCTCCTACGACATCAAAATCTACCACATCAAGGGCAAGAATAATGAAATGGCCGATGGTTTAAGCAGACCACCAAGAGATATTCCAAATCAAGAATGGAAAAATCCGGGAGAGCCCGAAACCACTGTTCACCTCCGTAGTCTTCGGGATGCCGAGATCGTTCATCCGAACCTCGCCACCCTTGACTTGGACCACGAGATCGTCACTAGCCAGAAGCTCGATCCCCGATGCCTCAAGATCATAAGATCACTAGAGAAAGATAGGGCAAATAAATTCGAAGGTGAAAATAAATACAGGAAGGATTATCAGCTCACAGAAGAAGGGCTCCTACAACATATCAACTATGACCCCTTAGGTCCGATGTGGCTAACCGTACTTCCATATCCTTTGTCGGAGGAAGCAGCCCAGGATTTCCATAAGCAATCTCACCTAGGTAGTGACAAAATTTCTCAGATACTCAAGAACAAATTCTGGTTCTTCAATATGCATAAAATAATCTTAAATGTGTGCCGCACATGCGAAACTTGCCAAAGGTTTGCGAAGATCAACCGAAAGAATAAGGGACCACTGCATGTCATGATCACACCTCAAGTTCCATTTCATAGGATCTCAGTGGACCATATGGGTCCTCTGGACAAAACTTTTAGACAACATAGATATATTCTAGCAATCATCGATCAATGCACTCGTTTTCTTTGGCTCTTTCCTTGTCGTTCCACTAGTTGGGAAGATTTCGCCAAGCACCTCATACCCTTCGTCCAACAACATCATCCGAAGAGCATTGTCTCTGACAATGGAGGTGCCTTCATAGCTAAAGAATATCTCAAGTTTTGTTTAGAACATAATATTACACGAATCACCATTGCTCCATACCATGCTTCATCAAACGCATTCTGTGAACGCGTTAATTCCACCTTCGGCAGCATTCTCAAGAAGTTGCAATTTGAAGATAAGCGTTACTGGGACGAAAAACTTCCAGCAGTTCAGAATGCTTATAATAGTGCACCTCATTCCAGTACCAAGTTCACTCCTTACTTTCTTCTTCATGGCATCAGCCTTCCAAATCGTAATTTAAATTTATTAGATGATCATCTGAATCCCGAGTGGGATTTGGAACAGCAACAGGTACGCATCGGCGAAATGTTTCGCGTTCGTATGCAAGCCTTTCAAAACTCTTGTGAGAGTCAATTAAAGAGAAAATTAGCGTTTGATAAAAGGCATCCCGCTGTAAGATTTCAAATCGGTGACTTAGTCTGGAAGCGCAACTACACGCGTCCAGCCGGTACCAAATCAAAATTCATTATGAAATACACGGGGCCTTACAAAGTTTATAGTGTTAATGAAAATATACATTCGTATTTCCTATGTCCACACAACGTCGACATAAATGTTTTCTTGCCAGAACGTCAGCTTCGCCTGACCCACGGCCATAATTTACGTAAATATGTTACAGGCGAACCCCTGCCCGCTCCGGAGGAATCCGCCGTTGACTCCGACTGGTTGAACGACTTACGGCCTGTCCCAGCGGAAGAGGTCTTCCTCGCGGAGCCCCGTCTCGATCCCACTGAGGATCCACCTCAAATAAATGGAACCCCCATAGTAGATGTATTACCCCGTGGGGATTTCAATTATTCGGCAGATCCTCCTGTCGAAACCCCGGTGGACCATATTCCACCTTCAGATAAATTACCGAGATATGACGACACAGATGCGTCACACCCTCACCTACAAAGCATGAGAAGTACGGATGGTTCTCATTCCTCTTGGAATGTCCGCGCTCCTCCACCAACAACACTCAATCCTGACATCGCTGCCCCGCACATTGGACCCTCGCGTCCATCCTTCGTTAATATGTCGGCGTTTAGTAAAACGCCTGGGGGTGATGTCGGGGATGGTCTGAATATTAATTCTCAAGACCCAGATGGATGTACACATCGGGTCCAAACTTCAGACAAATCTTCAACATCTTCATTAGCATCTCCATCAGATCTGGAGAAAATTGTACAACCAGAGAGAGTTCCACTAAGCGATGCTTCGAGCTCCACTGGCCCAATCCGACTTCCCGGCGCCGTTAGTGGCTTAAGCAGTTCCGAGAGCTCTAGCCACGAAGGCGCACCTGTCAATCATAATAATGAGATGAGCAGCCACAATATTCTTGCAGGCTCGACTCACAATGATAGACAGGAAACTCAGGTCTTTGATGATGAGATGAGCAGCCACAACATTCTTGCAGGCTCCAATCATCAAGACATCCCCACTCAAAGGATTTCCGAAGGTGACTTCGAACTTCCTTATTCCGCTGAAATTCCTTCCCTCACCCGCATGGAGGGCACTTGCTCCTTCGCCGGTTTGGAAAGAAATACCAGCCCCCAAAATTTTTCGAGGAACGAACCACTTGGAACGCCTCACAGTTCAATAATACAACCTACGAAATTAAAATTAAATTATTCTTTCAATAAAAATACAGTTCAAAATATTAGAAAAAGATTTGAGCGTATGCAAAACAATATTGAAATTGAAAATCAACTACTCCCGTGGAGTACCGAGAGTAGTCAAAATTCGAATCCAAGCTTAGATAGAGGGGAAGTTTCACACCACATACAAGGTAGAGAACCAAGAGCAATAACCTCGCCGGCAATTCGAAACAACCCCTCAACTCAAAATTCAGCCACTTCCAACCGTAATAGTACCCCGCAAAATCTTAGTCTCGCTGAAGAGATTCCAAGCCCCACGGCTCAGAATCAACCTAGTCTCAGGGAAGACCAAAACCAATTTCCCAAGTGTCCCGAATATTCTTGGACTGGGGAAACTCAAAATATTCCACTTCCGCCTCAGAGCGCCGAAGATTCTTGCAATCACGGAAGTGCGAATATAAATTCGCCTTCTCACGTTGACCCCTCAGATTCGCAGGTCAGGGAAAGTAGAATTCAGACACACTCAAGTAGTCAATCACCCAGAACTAGATTCCAGGAAAATCAAACTTCCACTCAACCTTCTCCAAGACAAGATATTAATTTAAACATAAATTTATCCCATAGGGATTACACTCACAGTGATCCGAATAGGAGTAGGGACAAGACTTCTTCATCCAAAAACTCCCCACCTACCAGAGTCAGCGGAGAGAGAACCCCATCCCCTCCTAACAACCCAGTTTCACAGTTTGGTGAAGCTAGAGAATACACTCCACCAAGGAGTATGCATCGCAGAAAAGAAAATACCAATTCTGCCCCAAGTAGGGAACCTCAGTCAAACTTTCGCCCAAGTAAATCTCCTAGAAAGAAGCGAAATAGTGAAAGTTTTTGGGTCAACGCAATCCCCCCTCAGAGAAAATCTAGAACTGAATCTCCAAAAAGAGATGAAGCTCAACAGATCTCCGAGAGCGAAACAGTAGAATCACAGGTAGAAACGACTGAGGATCCCAGCTCATACACAGACGAGGAATCTGTAAGCCGTAAGAAAAAGAAAACTCGGCGAAAGAATCGCGAGGTTACCCCTCGCACCCTAACGGACAGTGATCGTCGACCTGGAGTGGCAACTCGATCGAGAAGAGCACTTTCAAAAGCCCCTGAACAAGGCACTAGCTCGGCCGCTCAAGGGAGAGATCCCCCTCCGAAACCCCGTAAAAATAGAAAAAAGGAACCAAGTTCCTCTCCCACCACCCGGAAGGAAAATACAAAATCAATTCGGTTAATCAACAGCATGATAAAGTGCATGGGAAGAATGCATGACAATATTTCTCACTTCCTCCCATCACCATCAGATTCAGAATAAAAACTTAAATACTCAGTAATTCCCTAAAAATAAAATTTCCCTTCCAAACAATTCGAACCCTTAGTATAAAATTACGAGGGGATTCAGGATTGCGATTTTCATATGAGCATTGGATCCCTGATTATTTCCAGCAAAAGTATTTCACTGGGAAACTAATGCTCACATGCGGAATCCCACTCCTGAACCTCCATACTAAATTATCATAAAGAAATTATAAAAATAAAAACATATCAAAATTAAAAGAATATCTCTAAAAATTAGGTAGGATGTAAGATTAATTGAATGAAAATCCTATATCGCAGCAATGAATGGAGATATCACTCAGCGACAGTGACGAGGGAAATGTGCCCTCCGATCAAGAAGATTTCTGGTTAGGACCAGATACCCAGGAGCTCAGAATCTCACCACAGAGCCCTACTAACACCGTAAATTGGGACCCAGATCCGGAATTCCCTTCAAAAATTAATGCAGACTCGGAAGCTCCTTCAGCCTCCGCCTCCGCGCAAAAAGAAAATAACCTAGTCGCCGAAGGCCAAGCCCACGAGCGACCAAATAATCTTAAGAATGTGGTCATTAAAACTAAATTTAGTTCAAAACTTAGGGAATGTCCGAATTGTAGGGAACAGTCAATAAAAGGGGATATTCGGCACATCTTTAGAGACTGCCCCCTTTTTAAACCGCCTAAAAAGAAAAGAGTTAGGCACTGCGGTCATTGCGGTGGTGGGCACCGCTACAAATTTTGCCGGTTCAAGAGTGAACCTCCAAAACAGAGATCATAAAGTTAAAAAGAGATCAATAAAATTAATTTATACAATTTCCCCTTCTGATTCCTTCAGGATCAGAAACTTAATTTATAAATAGTTAAAAATCTACAGTGAAAAACACTAATTAAAATGCAAACACCGGTGAAACATCGACGTTTGAACTCATTTTAACGTAAAAGTAATCAGTGCTTCGTAGGAGGAGAAAAATATTGACTTTCACAAGTGAACGATTTAATCATTTCCAGTTTCTCTTCCTTCCTTTTCTCTAATTAGATGTCTTCATCATCCTCAAGTTCTTCGTCATCTTCTTCATCATCTTCCGATTCCGAAGAAACAAAAAGGGATCAATTAAAACAGGCAGTCAAATATTCGCATGACCCCTACAAACAGCGGAAGCTGACCCCATCTTCATCGTCGTCCATTTCCATAGAATCAACCGAGGTTGACACCGATGAAGAAAAACCGAAGACTAAAAAGATACCAAAAGGGGCATACGCTCATTCTTCATCGTCATCCTCAGCAGAAACAACCGCTGATACAGATGAAGAAAAACAGCGAATTGAAGACGTAGTAAAGAGGGCATACGACCCGTCTAAAGAAGGCTTCGCAAAAAGATCGCCAAGAGTCTCTTTGGGCCCAAGAGTCCCAACGCCCTCAACTTCATCAAAAGCTCCGCCACCGCGTCCTCAACCTTCACGAACTCCACAAAAACGTGTTAAGCGGGAACGCTGGCGAACCAACAAAAATCGCCCCGTAAGTCACGACCCGAATATGGAATGGGTCCCGGTACGACCAAGAAAGAAAAACGAAGTAGAAAAACGTCTGCTCCGAAATAAACACGCCCGTATGAGACAAAGACAACCGGGTTACAGAGCCAAAAATCAAGGGCGACCCGGATATCAATGGAAATATGTCCCAGTTTCACCCAACAATACGGTGATTCAGATGGGAGGTCCCTCCAACGTACGAAGATCCGTTGCACCTCCACCGCCCCACCCAGTGATCAGTGCTCAGAAGATCACAGCAGAATTGGCCAGAGCTGCTATTGCGGCAGCAAAATCAGCTACTCCGTCAAGCTCCGGCCCTCATCTATTAAAATCAGGCTCAAAAGCCCCACAGCCGCTCCTCACGCATGTACCAAAACCATCTACATCCGGAGGAAAGCCTAAGGTCGTCGGCCGAAATTATGATCTGACTTCGACGGGAGGTCGTACTCCGACATCAAAGAAAACGCCGGATGCCTCCATCGAAGTAAGCCGACAACCCAGGGGTATTGCAGCATTGGGTGGGCGACCTCCTCTAAATTATTCCGAGCAAAGCAGATATTCTCCCTACTCACGAGGACCAAAGAAAATGTCATGGGCTGATCAACGTAAGAGAGATAGAGATTTTATTCGTCAAGATTATGAAAGACGGGGAATTCCTTTCCCCAAAAGGGCGGAACGTATCCAACGACCCGCTCCTATGTCTCCCACGTCACCTACCCCTACAGATGATCAATCCTCACGTCGATTGGCAACCGCTCAACCAGGGCCCTCAATCAATCCATCCGCCTCTACCAGCTACAAATTACCAACGGCGGCAGATGTAGCAGCCCTACGGGTAAATATGAAGACGCAGGAAAAAGCCACTCAGATAGGACACGGTGGACTGAATGTTCAAAATCCAAATCCCACTACCATCACGGTACCTGCGTTCGCGGACAACCCAAGGCCAATCATGCCCCATGTCCAAATGGGGGCACGATCAGTCAGGACCCTGGCTCTCGCAATAGTATACCAGGTTTACCTGCAGAATCGCTTCCAGATGTTGGTCATGGATCCTAGATCAAATTTTCCATACCGAGTCCTCTTCGAAGTTATTCCGGGGTTCGAACTATGGCTGGGACCCGGAAGAACTAATACGATCATGAGACCAAATAATCCGTATGGACTCAGGGATCTCTTAGCCATGCACGTTAACAACCTCAACGTGCGACTGCAGTATGAATTTCAGTCAGGACCAGGAAGCTTTGCACCTATAATCCCGACAGAAACTTTAATTGTATTCGTGCCTGCGATCATTCCTCCGGTTCAATTATTGGCCAATGAAGAGACTGAATGGTATGCTCCATTACGTTTAGCTGCAATTCAAGGGAATTTACATCTACCCATGCCGCAAGCATCTCCAGAAGCTCCCATCCAGCACGTCCTCCCCATGGTCCATCCCGATAATCCAGAGGAAGAATCAATTAGCAATCCTCAGGATATCCAACAACCAATAGCAGTGGATCCAACTCCCGTTCGTGGAATGATTAGTGTTCCCCCAGTTGATGAAGAAGACATCCCTCCCCTAATGAGGATCCTTCGTCCCAATTAAATTTTCCCCTTTAAGACAATAACTTCGAAAAATTAATGAATTAAACCAAATACCCGGTGAAAATAAATAGTCTCAAGACCCGCGGTGTTTACTTTAAAGATAAAAATTTACCTCCGTTAATAAAATTAAGACTTATTAAAATAATCTCTACGTCAAAATGTTATATATTTCATGATCTCTATGAAAAGTTATGTCTTTGTTTTGGAACGGCATTTGTATGGACTTAGAATCTCTACGTAAATTAGTTAGAGAAGTAGTAGTAGTAACTACATTTTTCATTTATGTTTCCCATTATCTCTTTTGATTTCAATGAATTAGAATTAGATGCTTAGAATAGAAATATCGCTACGCATTAGAAAGTTAGCCGTAGGATATTCCTTAGGCATACGTAGAATAGCTTAGAAAACATGAATTATCCGGTTAATTAACAATTTTTGCGTTTTCAAATGAAATATGGATTAACCATGAGAATCAGATCGCTATGCATTCATAATTAAGTCATAGGGTCTTAGGAAAATTTGCCAATTTATTGTTTAATTACTAAAAATTAGTATTTCGTTAGAGAAAGTTTCGCTATGCATGCTAATTAAGCCATAGGAAGCGTATTAGATAGTCTCATAATTTCCATTCCAAGTCCAGTAAAATTTTATATGCGAATCTATGACATTAATGAATTTTTGCTAATTGACTAAATAAAGTTTATAAAAATGAGTTAATTCCAATATTCCACAGGTTCAGAGTTCGAAATTTTTATTCCTTCAGAAAATAAGTAGCTCCGAATTCCAAGGTCCATTCAAAATAATAATAAAAGTTAAAATGTAATTGCGTGCCGTGCTTTCTTTCCCAATCTTTTCAGACATACCCTCCGTGAGGACACGGAGCCCTACGAGGGGATGATGAGAAAGGAATCGAAATCACGACACGTCCTCCCACAGATTCTCCTCACATTCTCCAGACAGCATCGGCCATCTGACAGAGAGTGAGGAAGATCCATGGAAGGAGATAATAAAATAAATGAAACTCGCAGCCCTCCACCACACAGCGTCTATGAGCCACGAATGGAATTAAATGATGTTTCCCGAGGCGACAGGAGACGAAGCGAGGAAGGAGCGGAGGCGAACTAGCTAAGGCAGAATGAATCACGCCGCGAAGAAGAGAGGGTCTCCGACACGAATTCTTCCAAAAATCCTTCGAAATCTTTAATTTCTTTTTCAATTTTCCCTTTTGGAGAATTGATAGAAAAATGAATAGAAAGGAATTGAGGAACATGGAGACTCCAAAAGGAATAAGAACAGCAAAAGGGGATTGTCCCCATGGCTCCTGTTGGTGCCATCAAAAAGAACCTAAAATCAAGAAAGAAAGAAAATCCGATAATTTCTATATTTTCCTATTCTTATTCATGGTGTTTACTGTGTTCGCGATTCCTCTCTACGAGTTCTTCTTAAGTTTGTTATAAATTAATGCGAGGTCAATTGGACCAAATTATATAAATTATAAAATACAAAATTATATATTGTGAATTACCTGTAATCAACCTGGAACCTGGAATCGGAAATCTCAGATGTCACGCCCGTGGCATCCGTAAGCGTATCAGTTATAAATCATTATCTTGTAACCTATTATATTGTAAATCATTTGGACGAAAACCTAAAAACGAAAACAAAAACAAGAACATTAATTAATAATTATTATTCAGTTGTGGCCCCCGACCATATGTCGGAAGGGAAATATTTCGGTTAATTTGAATTTATCCTTTTTCTTTTGATTTAATGATTAATATAAATATTTATCCGTTAAACTTACCTTCTCATCTTCGATCGTTGAGTGTTCTCATTTATATTGGCAACCTCCTATTGATTCTCATATCTTCCGTCATGGAATCTAGAATTAACAAACATGAAATTAAGTCGACATAATTTGCATCTTAATCATTGGCTCATTCCTTAGTCGTCAGCAGTGGTTCCCTGAACCCGCTTGACGTAATTTAGGGACTTCGGTTCATACATCAAAGTAGGCAAAAATCATTAAAAACATGTCCAAAATTGAGGGGAGACTGGGAGGTTCGAACCCGCAGCTCTTGCTGTGTTTTGCGGGTTTGTCCTCCAAGTTGGAGTGGACGGTGGAGCGGGGACACTGTTCGCCATTCCCTGCAACATGGCTTTGCCATCGTCTGCCCAACCTCCCCGACTAATCTAATTGGAAAAATTAACTAAACTAAATAAAACTAAAATCTAATTAAAATAAAAAGTAGAAATAAACAAATTTACCTGATTGGCATCCAAAATTCAGGGTCGTTGGTCGGCCTGGACTGGTGGTAATGGTGTGGTGTGTGTCCGTGGCATACCGTCCTCTGTGGCCCGGACACTCTCCACCGCACCTCTCCGTCCTTTCTGGGCTGGATGTGGTTGCTGGGCACGGAGTCAGCACCACTTCCCCAACGACCCTCCTGAAAAATAAACAAAATAAAATTAACCTAAATGAAAATATAAAACTCACCTTCATTCATCAAAATTCAGGACAAGTCGTTGCTGCTGAACTGGGATGGCGGGGACATGGAGCGCTTGCCGTCTGGAATGCTCGGAAATACAAGCGCTTCTCACAGTCCCTTGTCCGTCCCGTCCAGCGGCGTTGGAGCCGGGGACCGTTGGAGGATGAAGCCAATCCTCCAGGCCCGCAACCTTCACGCCGGCTTGTCCTCCTGCAAATGGAAGCAAAATATATAAGTCTTCTTCCTCTCCACTCCTCCTCATCATTGGCAGTAAAAATGCAATTGGCAAAAATTACCCTGGCAGACCGAATTGTCTGGGGGACCATGGATCACCCGACCGTAAACTCGCTCCGTTTGCCATCAACGGTCGAGGTGATTCCGTAGTCCCTCAGGGAGTCGGGAGCTCGTGGTGGCGAAGCCATGGCCGTGGATGACATTATCCTCAGCCTTGACCTCAGCCACCGAGCTACACTGCCCTTGGAATTCTTACGCTCAAAATTAAATCATAAATCCTAGCTAAATAAATTATTCAGTAAAAATTAAAATAATAAAAATTTGCATTCTTACCATCTGTAGCTATGCTGGAGCGCTTCGACTGGAGTTTCAGTTGAGCCTCCCTCCCCCATCGTCATAGGTCTCCGGCCTCCTCCGGAGTGGTGGAACACCCCCTTTATTAATTTAAATACTACCATCTGACCCTTACCATCTTTCACACCCTCATTATTATATTCATTAAATTATCAAAATTTAAATAGGGATTGAAATAATCCACAATTTTTCAGGCGTTTCATGGATGTTTATGGTGATGGGATGTGGTAAACTCAGGTATGATCTCCCTCCCTCACTCTTATTTAGGGAGGAGATGACCATACTCGTTTTAATATTATGCACTGATGATGGGTGACCCTCTTGTGGTTTGTATTTTTTCCTGACGTTTCAGGCAATTCTTGTAAATTTAAAATTTTGTATTACGGCAAATCAAAGCAGATACATGATTGATAGTAATATGTGGTATGTAATTCATTTTTTGGAAACGTGAAATATATATAAAAGTGTATGTATATATAAACCTTTGGAAAATATGGAAAATTCTTTGAACAACTATTTAAAAAGTTGAAACGTTTATAGTGAGGGGGGGGGGTATCGAGAAATGACGGTGTAGTGACGATTGTAGAGGGGGGAGGGGGTTTTGCACAAAAAGCTGAAACGTAATGTATGGATGGCCCATTTGATCAAAGCTTAGCCAGGGCAAGGTTGTGATTGAAGCTTACCCTGAGCACGTCCGTGACCATAGCGCAAAACGGGCAAATCCCTGGGAAAAAACCTACCCCGAGAAAGCCTGTGGGCTCAACAAATATAATAGCATGCGACAGGTGAGGCAAATCATTACTTTTGGGCAAGTCTGTGGTAAATGCTTAAGCCAGCCAACGCTACGGTGTAACTTATCCCGTGCCAGCCTCTGATCGAAGTCTTTCACTATTGCATTACCTGGGCAAGTCACTGATCAGTACTTACCCCGAGCAAGTCCGATTCCATACTTTAACCCGGACAAGGCTCTGGTTCAAACCTACTCCTACCACGTCTATGGGAAAAACTTAACCCTTGCAAAGTTAAGGTTAAAGCTTACCCCGGGCAAGTATCTGGTCAAAACTTGCGCGGTCCAACCCAGTAGTACCTTTAGTTTTACATTTAGGATGGCTAGATGATTTTAAGCCCGCTGCTTTTTCCCAATAAACGAAGACTCCATGGTGCAAACAATTAAACAGATGTGTAAATAAAAAACGGTAAAGGTGAAATACGAAAGCAAACCGAAAAATGAAGTTTGAGAAATATTTTATTTTATCCCATTGCATTATCTGAATTTTTTTCTCTTTTCCATGAAAATCTTTGTAGGCTAAAAGCAAAATCAACACAACATCCAAGTGTGGTATGTAACATGTGTATACATACATGAAAATATTTAAACTAAAAATTTAATAACAGATTTACTGTTTTCGATATTACACAATCGGTCATTGAGAATTATCAGAAGTTTAAGGACACGACTTTATCTGATTCCGCCCATCTCACAGGGCTTGTCTGTAGGGCTTCTTGGCAAAGATATAATATATAGGAAGGGACAGTTATTTTACAAAATCCACTGAACATTATTAACAAATATACACTATAATATATTTAAATTCTTACAACTTTATATGTAGTCACAATTACTTAAAGTATTAATTCTTATACAAGCTTCAATAGCCAGTTGGCTGATTTGGATTAAAATGCATAGGTCCTCGAGGACCTGAGGGACCACCGATTCCCATATTTGTTTGCTGCTGATGCTGTTGCTGCTGCTGCATTGCCATCATTTGCCGAAACCTTTGTTGGCCACCCATTTGGGGATGTTGTTGCCCTGGAACCATTTGCTGTTGTCCTGGGACCATTTGTTGCTGTCCTGAGACCATTTGTTGTTGTCCTGGGACCATTTGTTGTTGTCCTGGAACCATTTGTTGCTGTCCTTGGACCATTTGCTGCTGTCCAGGAACCATTTGTTGTTGACCTGGGACCATTTGTTGCTGGCCAGGAACCATTTGCTGCTGACCGGGAACCATTTGTTGTTGACCTGAAACCATTTGTTGTTGACCTGGGACCATTTGCTGTTGAGCAGATATCATTTGTTGCTGTCCTGGAACCATTTGCTGTTGACCTGGACCCATTTGTTGTTGAGCAGACACCATTTGTTGCTGCCCTGGAACCATTTGCTGTTGACCCTGAACCATTTGTTGTTGAGCAGACACCATTTGTTGCTGCCCTGGAACCATTTGTTGTTGTCCGGGGACCATTTGTTGTTGTCCTGGACCCATCTGCTGCTGCCCCGGTACCATCTGTTGCGGTCCACCCATTTGTGGGCCTGGAAGATGTAATACAAAATATTATTGTATTGTCTTATGAATGCGACTTTTTCAAGTTCAAAATTTTTAACTCCGACACTCCATTGGTATCGCTCAACTTCTATAATATTTTCTGTCAGACTTCCATAATGCTCACAAGGAAGGGTCAACACATGTGCGCCGATTTTCAACTTAAGATCGTGTGCGTTAGATAGACCTATGGTAGTAAGCAAACGTGACACTAATCATTTTTTTTTGCAGGCCACGTGTATCGAGGTCATAGGCCATTTGTGAAAAAAAACGTCCATAGGGACCCCGTTGGCATATTTAATTTGCATGCTAAATCCCATAAGAAAATTTCAATTTTTCATATCGCGAAAAATTTCAAAAATAATAAATAAAAAAAAATGATTCCGTTGTGACTCTTGGCAATAAGATACTTATGGGTCGTCCATAAATGATGTCATCGAAATATTCTCATTTCTTTGACCCTATGACTCCCCTGATTGTTATTAGCTTAACCATTGAGTAATTGGAGAAATTCAACACAGGAGCACATTATTTTGAAAAGATGTTTTGCTGAAAGTTGAAAAACCCGTAAATCCTTTGTTTTTTAGTTACGTTAAGGGGTAATTTATGACCAGATTGACCTATTTAAGATTTTTTAACACAAAATATTGATTTTAGGGATGCACAATCATTCTAAAGGTTTAAAATGTAGTTATTTTAAGTATTAAAAATATTTACGTTTGTTTATCACAAATAATATTCCTCAATTGTATAACAAGCGCATGTGGGTTATAGGCTAAGGCAGTATTTATTAAGCAAAAGGTCATGAGTACAAGTCTGTGATAATAGCGTTGAGTGTTGAATCGAACTACATATCCTGCGTAAAAAGTCGCATTTCACTGTGCAGGAAAAGCAGCTAATTCGCTCCACGTGGGCACCCTGCAGACTATGGACGTTTTTTCACAAATGACCTATGACCTCGATACACGTGGCCTGCAAAAAAAATGATGAGTGTCACGTTTGCTTACTACCATAGGTCTATCTAACGCACCCGATCTTAAGTTGAAAATCGGCGCACATGCGTTGACCCTTCCTAGTCAGTAGAAATAAAATCCACGCATCTCGCATTTCCTTCAGTTTCGCAGGTGGGATTTTACAAAAGAAAATGAGAGAAGCAACTAAGCGTGTGTTACCTGGAACCATCTGCTGTTGCTGACTGCTCATCTGAGGACCTGCAACCATCTGCCCACCAGGACCAATCTGCATCTGGCCCATTTGATTCATTTGGTTCATTCGCTGAATCATTCCGGACTGGTTACCTTGCTGCTGAATGAAAGACCGCTGTGGCATACCTCGTGCTTGGAAATTCCCCATTTCTGACGCACCGGGACCTGGTCCTCGAGTAATTTGTCCACCAATCATTTGCTGCTGCTGACTTGACATTATCCCTCCTGGAGCAGTCATGGAACCCTGAGGATTACCGCCCACTCCACCACCTTGAGGGCCGCTGTACCCATAATTTTGGTTCAAGCCTACACAATTTTCATTCGCTTTTAAAATATTCTTGTAAAATAATTATACTTCTCAAAATCAAGTGAAAACGGAATGTGAACAGACAGGGGATGGTGACTGTGTTATATAGTGTTCAGTACTCTGATATTTAATATATATATACATACCTATGCTATGTAAACCCATACAGTGGAACTCATTCAGAGTTCGTAGTATAAAATAACCATCGACAACTGATAAAAATATTATTTTATAGTAATATTATAGCACATGAACAATATTTCAGCATTATCAGTTTGAGTTTGGAGCTCCTATAAGCAAAGTGCCCATAACCACGGCTCAACATACAACTCGACCAACCAACAAACTTTAAAGCACGGAGTACTACCTGGCCTGAAGGGAAATAACAGATACTTCATTTCTCTCCTCTATTTCGAAAATGACAAATAAAATAAACGGGAAACTGAAACATTTAGCAAACGAATGAACTGGAATGACGAAGAACCGAACACACTAGGGAATGAATTCTTTTGTAAGTTAAATGCTGAAACTAATGTCAACTGTATTGTCTGCATCAAATCAAACCTCCAATTATTATCATCTCGGATAAAATAGGCACCGGTAATATACATAGCAATTTATTAAAGCTTGATTCCTTATTAACATACCCAGTCGAGGTCGAGATCACACATTAATTCATAAGATGGCATAGCCGTGGAACGTCACATAGAAAAAATCCCCAAGAAATACTATCTTACCCAACAGAACAGCGCCTAAAGCTAACGGTCCATATGCTAACGGTAGAAACTATACTGGGTCACTCAGACTAGACAACCCTACATCAAACAAAGCAAGAACATACCCGACATCACAGTGCCGACAGCACATGTAATAGTCCCAGCCGCGCTGAACCTAATTCAGCAGCCTAATTACAGGCAACTGGCAAAGCGTTACGCCGTGCTCAATTTTATTCAGCAGCCTACTTATAGGCTACCGGCACAGCCAGTGCTTTATCTGAAGCAACCCAGTTTTCACACCATCCATAATACCCACCCATGCCGAACATTATTAAAGACGGCAACTAAATAAACAGAACCCCCCCCCCCCCCCGCTCAAAAACTGGAAACACTGACAACTACTGAGGAGAATAAAAAGCGTAAGCTAACATTTGAGAACGACGACAAAGACAGCAAAAAAGCTAAACCGCAAGCACTGATTGTCGACGACTTGCTAGAATTAGACAAAATTGAGTAAAGGAACGTAACCAAAAGCACCAGAATGAGTATTCAGGACGTACTTGCAGCCATCTCGCAATGAAACCTGGAAGTAACAACTAACTTATCAAGTAAAATAGCAGCAACAAAAAACAACATCCAAGAGAGACTCGACTCAATTGAACTCAAAGTTAATGACAAAGTTAAGGTGCTAACGTCTTGAATCCAAATTCTTGGAGAAGAAAACGAACAACTAAAAGGAAGAATCGTTACTTTTGAGCAGAACCCAAATAGCTCCACAACCACCTGCAACGAGCTTTAAAAACGAATCCTCAGAATGGAACTAGAAGCTAAAAAATTGACCTTATCTTCACTGGTATAAAAGTCGACAAAAATCAGGAAACGCTAAGAACACTAGTATTTAGCTTCATCCATGGCACCCTGACGCTAACGAATATTTACCTAGCCACAGTCAGGAGGATAAAAAGCAAAAGAAGCATCCCGATAGACATAGGCTGTGTCACCTTCTGCTCTCTAGAAGACCGAAATACTGTGATGGGAGCCAAAAAGAAGCTAAAGGAGACGAAAGATTCAAAATATTTGATCAATCCTGACTTACCGGCGGTGAGTCAAAAGCGAAATATGAGAAGCGCCAAGCTAAGAATGCTGGAAAACCACAAGGCAACAACGTGGTCACAGACATGCACACTACATAGGATAGTGGCGGGCCCATACACATCAAGCATACACAAAATAACCCTTCGGTAAATAGACTTCTCTATTGGGATGTAAATAGACTCATGAGAGACAAAAAAGATAAGGCAGCAATGATTGTACAAAATGACGTAGATATTTTCTGCTTATTTGAAACCTGGATTTCTGAACTTAATGACAACTTAAAGAGAATATTTAATAACTACACCATTATCCTAACTCCTGCAGTAGAATAACGAGGCAGGAAGAGTGGAGAAATAATTCTGGGAATGCGAAATAACATAGCAACAATATGCACACTAATCTACCAAGACCGATACAAGGCTGAAATCGAATATACACTGGAAGGCAAACAAACACTTAATATTTTCGCATATATACTGCTAATACCTAAATTCGATGACGAGATTGACAGCCTTTTACACGCCACAAATAAAGAGACAGAGATGCCTACTTATGGGTGATTTCAAATGTCATAATTGGAAATTATAAGAACAAATCAGAACCCGCACTAAATTTTAGAAGAACCCGAAGTTTGTCAGACACACACGAACAAAAGAAAGAAAACACTTATCGAGCTAGTGAACGCCAATGACCTAATAGTCTTGAATGGTAAAAGTCCCTCTGATCGATCTGGTACATTGACATTCATGGAAACAGTCTGTTGTACATATGCAAATGCAATGACAAAATGATCAAATGCTTTGAGGACTTTAGAGTAATTGAATGCTTTAAATCAGACCATCTCGCAATACTGACGCAAACAATACAAAAAGACAAAAGCTAAAAATACCTCTGCTGCTGCTGTCGAATCCAAAAAAGGACGGAATAAAGAAAAAGAGACTAACTTCCAAGCGCTACTGAAGTAAAAAAGTAAAAACCTTGACTTCAGCAACTGAAACTCTTTAGCAACTTATTTACGAAACAGCGAGCAAAGCTCGGATGAGGACTGAAACAGAAAGCAGCAACAGGAAAAACTATGTTACAAAATTGTTTGATTGAATGCAGTATTGCAAAAAGAAACGCACTACTACAGAAAAGGAGCATTACATAGTGGTCTAGCCAATGACAGCCTGGTTAACTTTCTACGAGCAAAAAAAGAATACCGAAGCCTTTGCCTACACAAAAAAATCTTTATAAGAAAAAGCGCATAATGAAATCCATCACTGCAAAGACTTAACAAGCAATTAGAAGCTGGTAAACATGCTTAGATACAAGAAGTACAACTTCAAACTAAATGACATCACCAAGTCTCAGTGGGATGTCCCATTCCGAAAAGGTTTTGAAACTACAGGCACTGAAGTAGAAAAAGTACTGAAGTCTAGCAACTTAGTGTTAAAATGCAACCCTGCCCTATTAGATGCTGAAATAACAATTTTGGAACTCCTAAAAGCAACCAAAAGCCTAGCCAATAATAAATCACCCGGAGCTGACGAAATCCCAAATAAAATATGGAAAAATCTAGAAAACACCACTTTTGATTTCCTACTCCAAAAAATGAACTCAGCTAAGGACAAACGGATTCCAAGCGAATGGGTCGCCATTATAACACCAAGTAATTACAGGCCGATTGCGCTTATCAACACTATAACCAAGCCATACAAAATACAAAATATATATGCTGAATCAGTGCAATCATTTGTCAACAGTACATTAAGTACGTTTGTATTAAGATACAATAATATATTAAATAAAAAAGATACTGAACGGATTGAGTAAAATCTCGACTAACCCTGTTGATTCATAGGCTGTTGTGAATACATCACTCCTTGATTTTGGGGAACTTGTTGAAACTGTTGATTTTGGATTGGCGGACCCGGGGCTTGTCCTCGAAGATGCTGACGTAAAATCTGATGCTGTCTTGGAGGTGCTGCTCCACTAGGACCTTGTGGAAACTGTTGAAACTGATTCGGTGGTCCACTTGGTGGTCCAGCATTAGGGTGTCGAGATCGTAACAAATTTTGTAGAGCATGAACACCTGTTTTCGTTGGATTTCCCTGCCGAACACCTACTGCACGGAAGACGTTGCCATTTATTTACATGTACCAATTTTTATAACATAAATGTTCGGGAGATGATATGAAAGTTTCAAAACTGTATGTACCTGATGTGGGCGGATAGTAAGGCTGCTGCGTGCCACTGTACCATTGTGGAGGAGGTCCAGGAGGGTAGTTTGGAGGATTGGGATTGACACCCCCAGGGCCAATTTGTGGTGCGCCAGGTCCACCATACGGACTTCCCTGTGAATAAAAGTTAAAGAATGTAAAATATATTCGTCTAGATTTTGTTTAAGTGGCACAGAAGTTAACTAAAACTAAAGTCATCTGCGACTAACTGGTCGAACTGGAGTTGTGTTAGGTACAGGAGGTTGATTAATAACAGGAGGCGGGATTTGCTGTTGCTGTTGAGCAGCTGCAGCCGCAGCTGCTTGAGCCGCTGCTGCCTGCTGTTGTTGTGCCTTAGTTTGTCGTTTCTTTCTTGGAGCTTTTGGCTTTCTCCCAGCAGCTGGTGTGCCCCTTGGACTTTGATCCGAACTCATTGGCGTATCAGGCTTGACTATGACTTCCTCTTTGATGATGATTTCTGGTTTGACATCAACATCTTCTGGAGGTAGCGCCGGAAGCTCTAGAAAGTATGATGGGGGTTTCACTAGGCTATGCGTATGAAATTTAAGTAGACGATGAGCTTCTTCGTAGCGTAATGGTTTCCTCTCCATTTTGACTGCTCCAAACCATGCCCAGGATAATGGTGCAGGATTTCTCTGTCCTTCCAAAAGTTCCCACGCACTTACCCTCTGTTTCTCCCATACTTGAAGACCCTAACCCAAACAATAGTTTTTCCAGTTAAATTACTAGTACCGGGCACAAATATGAAGTCTAACAGTAAAACCTAAGCAATAATAGTTACACGGGAATGGTCACAACCTATAACTCCCTTGCACGTATGTTTTTGGTTTAACGTAATGATTTGGGGTTGAAATCACCTTGAAGGCATCAAAAACTGCACCTATTTGACTAAAAACTGTACGAAAGTTGCATTTATTTTTCCATACAAGCCTACTTCACTTTGATTTTCTATTGAATAAAGCGTACAACATAAATAATCTATTTTTATAGTTTCAAAAAAACAAGAAATTACTTAAAACGTTGCTTGTTTCTGCTTTGAATGGCAGTAGTAACAAATTTGTGAAAAAAAGAGTAATTAGCCCAAAAATTAATAATTTAAACGTCCCTTTAAAAGTTGGGTTGCAGTAGAACCTATTTTTCTGGTTCGACAGAAATGGCAAAGTTCTGTGCTGACGACTCCCCAAATGAAAAATTTTATAGATGTCAATTAGGGTTTTAAATACTTGCGCTAATCATATTACGCATTTTTGAAAAAACTTTGTACATTTTTTGGAAAAGCGCTTTTTTCACCCCCGAGGTCATTTTACATTAAATATAATCCTTGATGATATATTTATATATTTATGCCGCAACAGGCATTCGTCGTGATAAATCGGATAGGAATGGAAATGTGTAAACGTCTATTCTGTTCAAGGAATGTTTGTCTGGATACAAAATCGAGAAAGCTGGGTTTCAGTTTCACTTTGTTTAGACTCGGGCAGGGTTCGGACAGCCCTTCCCAGCTATTTCGACTTTGTATCCAGAAAAGTTGAATAGGAATTCCGACTACATATATAAAGGGACAAAAAGCTGTTTCGACACCTTGCGCCAACTTCTATTCAACTTTATTTGAGAGTAAGCTTTAAAACTTATAAAGCTATACAGATTTAATGTTATGAGGGCTCACCCATACTAACAGCAAGCCCTTTAACCTACGGTGCGTAGGGCGTGGCTTTATACTTCAACTGCAACAACTGTAGTGAAAATTTTATTTGGTTTTGGAAACATATATTACAGAAAAGCTTTAAGGAGAAATCTTATATCACTAGAACCATCGGTCGTAGCTACATTTTATGGTTGCCATCTGAAAATAAAACACATCCTAGGCTATCACAGGGGGAAGGAGGTCAGGTCAATGTTGACCAAATGATGCCAAACGGGCCTAAGGAGAGGTTGGCCGTACGACTTTGCGATTACCACAGTTGATAACCTGCTAGTAAACTGCCCATTCAGAATTTGATTTCAGGCCAATCCTATTTTTTTGACACGGTCTACTAAAAAACGTGAGGGCATTTTGGAGTTCAAGATTATGATCCTTTTCTCGAAAGTCGTGCTAGTGTTGAAATAACTCACAGGTTTTTTATCCACAAATTCAAAAGATTGAACACGATTGCCTTTAGAGTCAATAATTGTTGATGTCGGCTGTGTCACAACAATTTCTGCCTGAACTTTAGAAAACGGTAATAGCTGCCTTAGAGGTTTTATTGAATCTGAATTTCGATCCGTTAGCTCCTTAAAACAAAACACAAATTAAAAAATTCGTGTTATTGTAAATACACATGCCACACTGAGTATTATAAAATTCTAATAATCTAAAGTTACAATTTTGCTTACTTTTTTCAGCTTTTTAATAAGGTTCAAATGCTGCTTTCTGTTATCCTCAACTCTGTCTGAACTATCATTTGGATTTGTTGAGTGGACTAAGGCAGTGACCATATCCACAATCGTTGGGAAGACGTCACTGTGTATATTAATATTTGAATAATTATTATTTTCATGCATCAAAAGAGTAAACAACGAAACCTAGGAGGTGGCCCAGTAGATAGTACATACTAGTTATTATGGCGAGTCATAACTAATATTACCAAATGACTCACCTATTATTATTTAGATCCACAACAGCATGAGTAACTAATTGGGTAAGAACAACTGCCCATTCCGATGTTGTACTTACACTCCGTTGAATAGCGTCAAACATACCACCGACTAAATTAAGCCGTAACCTCAACGCATCTCTCAGTACTTCCATTTTCCCGTCTGTTTCCTGTATATTTTTAGAAACAATGAATAAAAATATTTCATCCTACAAAGAAAAAGTACCTTTAAAAAAAGTTATTTTTAGAGCTTACTGAATCTTTGGAATTCTGCAAAAGCTGAGTAAATTGGTTTAATAAAGAAGCTAAAAGTCCTTCACGTTGCTCATCTTGCCCTCGCAAGCAAGTTAAAATTAATGATAAAAATGGCAGATGAGCTTGTAGACTGCCTCTGAATGTAGGCTCTGTATTTTGTTTATTTCGAGGGTTTTTCGTCCATAAAGTATTTTCCAAAACGTTGCCTGTAGAATTAAAAAAAGTTTATGCACATATAGAAAACTAAATTTCCATTATTCAAACTTCTAACTTAATCAATTAAACAAAACAATTTACCTGCATGCCGGAGGACTCTTCCTTGGACAGTAGAGGAAAGCTTTTCTAGCAGAGACGCAACAAGCCAAGCAGCGTTTGATGGATAAACTTTACCATTA
Organism: Dicyrtomina minuta; assembly: GCA_949802685.1. NCBI lineage: Eukaryota > Metazoa > Arthropoda > Collembola > Symphypleona > Dicyrtomidae > Dicyrtomina > Dicyrtomina minuta. The sequence goes on along the minus strand of OX461812.1, from coordinate 33,005,984 downwards.
CTATTTTTTTCACTATTATGTTCTCCATTAACGTTATTGCGATGATTAGAATTATTACTACTATTACTTCCATTAGAGTTCGGTGGCGTTTTACTAATTTGTTGATCCTGAGATTTTTTTCCAGATCGAGGGCTTTTACCGGGAGCGGGTGATGGTGTCGCGGAATGTGGTGAAATATAATCTTGACCATCATCACTGCCTAAATGAAATACGTCAAGCGCTGCTCGTGCTACAATATCCAGCCAACTCTGATGCTCCATTGGACTCCCCGATAATTGCTTATTTTGTAGTGTGAGGGCAAGCCATGCTTCACGGAGATTCCATTGATCCAGGCCTTCCATAATTCTTGGAATATGTGTTCTGGGGTCAAGACTTTCTTCTGGTAAAGGCATTTCGGGATAGCAAATAAGGTGAAGGAGTCTTTGGGCTTGTCTTGGAGAAACTATGGGATCTAGATTTAAACATAAAATTAGTTGCTAATAGACGCAGCTTGATCAGTTCAGATCATAAATTAATTTTTTAAGTCAGTAAAACTCAGTGCTACCTAGCAACATATCTGTATTGCATAGTTCATCAGGGCACTGAAGACAGCGTTGACGAACCCACGCTTCACTACACATTTGCTGAAGAGCGTTAAATGCGAAGCTAGCGAGCGTTCTTGGTTCTCCACTGAAATGTCACACAAAGTTTTAATTTTTAATTTGACATAATCACTGCCTTTCTCATTCCTAACTTAATAAATTACCGTATAGCATCACACCGTTCAGATGGGACATCCGATGTGCCGAGTATATGGCTGATACTCAGTTCTCCTTGTGAAATTCCTGAAATATTTCTTTGATCTCTTCGCCTTTCTCCTGAACCTGCTGCATCAGCAAGAAGAAGCATCGCTTTGAGTACCGCAAGAACAGCACCGAGAGTAATACTATTATGCGTAGCCGACAATAATCTCCGATCACAGCTAAGTTTTAAAACACTGGGAGAACAATTCGGATTCATGAATTCCTGTGCACGAAATAGACTTAAAAGCAAGTTGCACGTGAGGCGAGCACCAGCTTCTGTATCAGGATCGTTTGGTCCTCGACCTATATTAAAAGAGTGCAATATAGTAGTATCCACAAAATTCCGGAATATAACAAGAAATATCTAATCGATCATTCACAACTGACCTTCATTCCAAGCTTTTAAAAGTGACGGTACAGCTTGGAGTACAAAATCCTGAAGTGAAAAACATTGTCTAGCAACAAGTAATGCGGTAAGAGTAGCTAAACTTGAATGAATGCTTAAATGCTTGACATCTATTTCTTGGAATATATCTTCATAAGCGGAGGTACCATTACACCTGCTCGTACTACATAAGGACTGAAGTACCCCCAACCATTCAGAAGCAAGGGAAGGACACGCGGCAGTCATCTCAGCACATAATGATGCCAAATCATTTAACCTCTCCGTATCAGCCTCGTTGCAAATACTTAGAACTGCGTTACATACAAAACTGTAACGACTGGCAGGATTTTCAACCATCTGACGAATCACCGATGTCTCAACCTAAAGCAACAACCAGCGGTATTACTAAATACTTAAAGGTAGCAGTATAAGAAAAATGTTTAAATTCTGCCGCGTCTCTATGTTACATACCTTCCGTCTTGGGTTGTCTAGACAAGACGTCATAAACGAATTATTCCATTTCTGGGCAGTTTCTGAGGGTTGAACAGCAACGGAAAGGGTTTGGCGAATTTTGTTTGCAACAGGCGTCAAATATTCTGTTACGCTCTTTCCTCTCAAGTAGATACAGCTGACTTGCATTTCCGACAAGTACGCAAGAGCGCATCTCTCGGCTGACGTACAGTCCAAGGGAGTAGTTAATCTCCGAATAAGCCGGGAGAGATTGTCCCATGCCAGTATGTTTATTTCTTTATCCACTACAAAAAAGAAAATCATTAAATACGGAGTATCTTATTAATAGTAACAGAAATAAAGTTGAACTAAACGCTTTTAATTTCAAATTTGAACTTACAAAGTAAACAGCAATGGTATCTTCGGAGAATAGAAACAATTTGCAATTGCAATGACGTGGTATAAGTACCAATTATAGGACTGGATTTAATATTTAGCTGAGATTCAATTTCTGGCAACTCTCGAAGCATATTAATGCAAGCTTCCAATAGCCCAGTAATGTTTAAGGCGATTTCCATAAATTCAGTAAGGAATGCTACGTGCTCAACTGTAGGTAAATAATTACTTCTGCCTGCAATAATACAATAATTGGGTTCAGAGATCAGCTCTTTCACTAAACTTGATATCTTTCTAGTTGTAATTGAATAAAATGCAAAGCTACTGTATAACTGCATACCTGAAGCAAAGGAAGCAAGTATTTCCACCACATTTTGTGCAGTAAAAGAGGTAATTGAGTGCTGATCAAAATAAGGAAGAGCGGAAAATCTCGTTTGTAGCGATTCCATGTTAATTTCATTCTTAGAATGCTTCTTTACTCTGCTACCATCTGTCACATCATAGCAAAATTTCTTGCTAAACAATTTCCCTAAATCTTTGGAGACTTTTTTCACGACGTGCCGTGCTTCATCCCTTGCTCGTCCAACTCCATACAGCAAGATATGTCTTTGATTGGCTTCATGTTGACAACTTTCATCTTGAGGTAGTGGAAAGTGCGTAACGTAGAGCCGATGGCGAGATTGCTTCGATGTCTCTGTAGGACCACCATTGATAGGTGTGCTAGCAGCAGTATTATTGTTAGTATTATTTGCCGTCCGAGTAGCAGAATTCGAGTTTCCACTCGTCTGAGTTGGGTCAACCATACTGTTGGAATTACTGTTACTTGTTTGATGACTTGGTGTGGAAATAGAACCGAAACCACCATTTGCTCCCCCACCATTAGGATTATCTTCTTTGGGGGAATCAACCTGGTCCATATTGTTTTGTTGTTCTTGAGTAATATGTTGCAGAATTCGATCCAAATCATCATCAATGTTTCTGTCATCACCATATTCGGGTTGACGAGGAATTTCCTGCATCGGAGGTAAAGGTGGAAATAATGGACCACGGTCATCAGGGAGATCGTGATGAGGTGTAGCTCCAGGTGTGACGGAAGAGACGGAAGCTGGCGTTCCAGGTCCTGGATGAGACCCAGGCCCAGGCGTAGCTACAGATGGTAAAGGCTGAACAGAAGGTATATTTCCTGATCCGGTGACGGTGCTGGTCGTTGAGGTTGGTTGAGGGATAGTTGACAAGTCGCCACGAGCTACCAGTGTACAAAGGTACGCATCATGCGAAAATATATCGTGCCTTATAAGCGCCGAAAATAGGTGAACGAGGGAAGCAAACGTTGCTTTACTCTGCAAAGATGATTCGTCTACCATAAAATAAAACAGAATTACTGCGGATATTCAAGGCGAGTACTTTAATAGATAATGAACATAAGTTTCAGAGAAATTACCAAGTGTAGGAGCGTCTGTGTCAAGGAATCTGAACAGTAAATTATGGTAGATAGGCAGTCCTGCAAACGTATCAGTATCATCATCATTTCCACATCCACTACCGTTATTACTGGCTGTGCCATTTGGATCCACACTGCCCGTATTCGGTCCTTCACTATCAGGACCATTCATATTCACATCATCTGATAAATTACTGACATCATGTTGGCTTCCATTTTCTCCTCCATTAGTATTGCTGCTTATGTTCTGCTGACTGTCCGGCTCACTTGAGCTTCCAGCATCAGACTGCCGAAGCTCTAGTAAACGAGCGACAGCCATCGCCCGATGCTCCCCATTTCTTTGCGGGCCAACTGCCCACTGGCACAGCAATAGTATTGTTGGTGCATCTGCTTCAGGGTTATCTTTAACAGGCGCAGCAGGAAAAACTTTTGAATAAAGATTTTCTAAAGAATTATTTTCACTTTTGTCGAAACTGTGACGATCGAGAGCATCAAGCGCAGACAACACTTTATCCAGGGTTTTTCCTAAAAGTGTACAGTGCGTAATTGATTAATTTAATTTAATGCCTAAACATATAGCTAACAAATATTATTAAAACCGATTAAGCAACATAACATTATCCAGATATACTCCAATAATTATTCCAGTAGGTACCTGCTGACGACTGTTGCCATTCTTCACAAGACCATTTGGCTTCCACAGCTCGGCTTCTCTGGCGTATTTGCTCTTCTGCATTTTTAATTTGAACACGAATGATGGGATTATTAGCTCTTGGAGGCATGGGAAGAGCTGAGGGTGATACAGCAATTAAATCTAAAGGTGATCCCACAGGAACACTAGTTCTACTATCATTCCCTGACGCACTGTTTCCATTGTAAACAAGGGCTGTGGGACACTCTAAGGTTATCACTTGAAGAGCTGACACAAGGGCGAGAACAGTTGTCCGGTGAGCAGGGCAATGTAAATGCTCTAATAATACTGCAGGTGGTGGGGGAGGGTAGCCGCTGCTATTTGGTAAGAAGTTCATGGGATCGTAATCTTGGAATAGAACCGACAGTCGTCTCGTTGCTAAATAAGCAAGGCGACGAGCAAGGAATTCTGACTGGGCAATATCTGGTAGGAATGATAATAAGACAGGAATAAGTGCTTTCCACGTTCCGTCCTCAAACACTTTTATCCTCTCACATGCCTCCAGGACCCAGACAAGGAAATCTAAACGATCCAGTAACCCCTCCTACAAAATCGCCATTAGTTAGAATATAATCTTTAAGCTCATGATGCTTTTGCATTTATACTGCTTAGCTATTTCGTTGGCTACTAATATATAAATAAGTGTATACGCTTTACACAATAAATGCATATTAACTTAAACATTACATTGTATAAATGCTTAGCCAAATCAATGCAGTAATTCCATTGACGCAAGCTAACACTGCCATCATCAGATGAAGTACTTGTTGTCGAAGCCGCTGAGTTTTGCATTGAAGATGAAGTATATCCAGGCTCGGATTTGATCTGGACTGGATTGGGCCCAAGTTGTGGTGCTGTGGTTAAAGAATTGGCTGGATTGGAAGAGTTTGTCAAACTACTAGTAGAACCCGAACCAGTCGAGGCGCCCGTTCCTCCATTGTACCAATCCGAGAGCCGAATAAGTATATCTTTTAAGCATCGCTGAAGCGAAACCGTCCACTCTGGTAAGAAAAATATGATTAATTAATGCGTTCACAGAGAATTATTAGACACACAAGCAGCATTATTATTTCTTTGCTCTATATAGACTACAGTTACCTTGAGATGGATCAGGCATTTGGCGTTTCTTAGTTTTAGCTTCGGATATTGCCGAGTTATATGATGCAGTCATTTTAAGAAACCACGCAGCACGTACCATAGGGACAGAGTGTTCAGCCAAAACTAAAAATATTTCTTCACGCTTGTTAAAAATTGGAACTTTTTTTGCTAACGCTGAGAGTGGTTTGGTACCAGCTAAATCCTTCATCCATGCTTCAACTACATGTTTTAATCTGGGCGTGACAGGCCAAAAATTATCCTTCGTATTAACTTGTAATCTTCGCTTCCCCGAATCCGGCAATACGTTTAGTTCAATTTTTCTAGATATTGCTCCATTGATGAAGGCTCCCAACTGTTTAGAACATAACTGCTTATTGGTGGAAGTACGGAAGTAAATAATCCGATATCTAAATACCAACTAGTGTAAATTAAGCTTTTTTGATTATACTGTTAATTATGTAAGTTTACCTTAGCTTCGCTAATATTACAATTTTTGGCGGTTCCAAATTCATCAGAAATTTGAGGCATATGCGTAAATCCTTGCTTAACATTTATAGCATTGAGCTCGTCCTGTAAAACAACAGTAAGATTAACAGTAAGTATACCCTTTACATATTCTACTACCAGTATATATACGGATTTGAACAACTAAGAAAATATGAGAAACAAAATGTTGTATACTTCTCTCTGCTTCGGATCTTGAGGGTAAACATCCGGTGGACCTAATCGCGGTCTTTTCAATGGTCTTTTTTCCCACGAAAATCCTGCCATTTGTAGATGTTAAACTCTTCTTTGTCCAATTAAAACTATAAGAACAATGAAGCTTTTTATTAGAGGGAAACAAGGACTAAAACTTTTATGTCAGCTACAAAATATATAATTGTTGCTAATCTCCAATTATTTTAGCAATAGCATAAAACGGAAGACATGATTTAAAGTCGGAGATGCCGCTATCCTATTATTGTGTCTACGACGCACCTATAACACGTTACCCGCATTAGTAAACCCATCCACTTCTTGAATAACTGTGACTAAAACTAATTTAGAACTTAACTAAACAAGAAATATGGCCTAATGTACGCGCACTCTTTAAATTCATTAAAAACGTAATTGCTTAAATTTTGTAAATATTATTAGTACCATTATTATACACGGAAGTAACTTAGAAATGAAACGCGTACTTTGGTTGAAAAAAAGCAAAACAGCAGTCACCTGTTAAGTGGCAGAAAAAATGACAGGATTAGTTCAATTCGAAATCTGTACCAATGAGTATATTTTTTTAAAGCCAATCTTATGGAATTATCATTGACTAATTAGATCTTAAATTCCTTCCACAGGATCATTTAGCAAAAACTTTAGGGTATTAGCATGACTTTTGTATACCTAGCTATTCTCGTGCAGTGTCTTTCTGTATTTTAAATAGGTAACCGTAATACTGACTGTAGATTTAAACTAAATGCAAACTATATTAAAACATCAGCAGCACTCTCTTAACCTGGTACATATTTAATAAAAATAAGTGCATATAATATTTGACATACAATAAAGCTAAATCACCGTCAAATAAACTCTGAGATGTAAAAAAATTGTAATAGGCAAGTGTACATATTTTACTTCCAAGAGTTACTATTTCAATGCACTAAATATGTGCCCATCAACAATCAATATTATTTTCCTAGTTAACGATTTACATTAAGTCTTACTGTATCATAAGCAAATAATTGAACTTATTTAACCTTTTAAAGCATCTAAACACGGTTTATGGAGCTTGCTTTCCCAATTTTAAAACTGTTGTAACTCCACTTTTTAGTTCTTAAGTTTCCTCAACCAAAGTAATTTCTCTATTCCGTTACTTCCTGTAAATTTTTAACTCCACTTTTTAGTATTAAGCTACGATAAACTGTCAGTGTATAATTTTTTGAACCGTATGTGATTTTTTTTGTTGTACAAAATTAGGGTAAAATTTAAACCAGGAAATCTTTGCAAAGAAATTCCATTCAATCTTATTTCTTCGTTTCCCAAGATTGCTCGCCACTGTCGTTTTAACTTTTGAAATTCACATAAAACACAGCCAGCAATTTTGGGGAACTGCAAGCTGCCCGAAGAGCCGAAGACAGAACTGCAATCTACCCGAAGAAGAAATCTGCAAGTGAGCCGAAGACCGAAGAACCGGTGCAAGTCAGCCGAAGCCCGAAGACTGCAACCTACCCGAAGACCGAAGACTCTTCGGCTGGGCTGCAATCTAGCCGAAGAAGTGCCATGCAAGTGGGCCGAAGCCCGACGTTCTTCTGCAACCTGGCCGAAGAACTTCGGCACAAGCTACCCGAAGACCTTCGTCTGAAACTGCAACCCACCCGAAGAAGTTTTATTTATTAAATGGCTCATTTATTTTTTGGAACAGAAAACACGTAAGTTAATATCTAAAAATTTAAAAAATCTTCAATAAAATTGTAATCCAGGGAATTTTTTAGGCATTTCACATTGTTTGCATTCAGGATGCCAGTTAAAAATAGAAATTTAAATGGTTTGCATGAACTTGTGTAGAAATGATTTTCGGGGCATGCAAACTCTTCTTGGTCGTTGTTTACCCATTTAGTTCCTGTAACCTAGCAGTACAATATCATAATCTGGTGGGTATACGGACAACTTCCTCCTGGACATTTTCCTCCCGGATATTTTTCTCCCGGACATTTTCCTCCTAAACACATACAGAGGAGATTTTTCTCCCAGCATCGAAACTCATATGACCACAATTAACTAGTCCTTCTTGCCACATACATAATGCTTGCGCATTTGTAGAAATTCTCAAAAGTATGCAAAATTCATAATGTGAAGTACAAAAATCGATCGTTTTCCAATTTTGTATTTTGTAGTTATGAGTATGCAAATATTTACTAATCAAGTGTAACTAATGTAATATGAACTGCAGTGCACAAATTATTACTGATTTTGCTTTTTATATTCCTTACCTTAATTGCTATTTAATTCCACATTGACAACTTATCAAGGGTACAGAGAAGGGTAATGTAATGGTTTAGCTTTGAGACTGCTATGCTGTGACTAGTTGAGTTTTAGGTGTTAGTACTAAATATACACTATTTTCAGAATTTACAATAGGTCCAGATATTGTAGTCAAAGGAAAAATGCTATTATGTAGAAGCTGCCTCTTTTCAAGGAGTTTGCAATTTATATATGTTTCTAAATATTAAAATTATTGCTACAGAAAATCGGTTGAATTTTCATTACACGTAACAATAAACGTATAAGAAATTAGTCGTTTCAGTTCGGGTATTCTCACTGCCCAAAGCCAATCACCCCTTTACTATTTACACTCATAAGATGACGGCAAGCCAATTTAGGACAGTAGCAAGTTGTAACTGCATTTTAACACTGACTGCTGCAACTCTAATCCAAAATATGTTGAAACTTTTATAACTTCTGATTTGAACTTTTCACTTTGCATTCTGCATAACCAAATAAACCCTGACATACTAAATGTTTTCGAATCACAGACGCACGCTGCACCCGTCCAGACACTCATTGTAATTTTAGTGTACCATGTAGGTACCTACATATACTTTTGAGAATTTCTACAAATACAGTGAGTTGATCAGACGACATTATTTGTGCAATGCTGTTTATATGATATTACATTCGTTTATTCTTTATTCGTTACACTTGATTAATAAATATTTGCATACTCATAACTCCATACAAAATTCGAAAACGATCGATTTTAGTACTTCAAATTATGAATTTTGCATACTTTTGAGAATTTCTACAAATGCAAGCATTATATGGCATAAAGCCCCACTTTATTGTAGTCATATGAGTTTCGATGCTGAGAGGAAAATTTCCTCCGTATGTGTGCGGAGAAAAAAGTCCAGGAGGAAAAAGTCAGGGAGGAAGTTGTCCTACAACCCATGATCTGGTGTGATCATAATACATTATAGTGATACTAGTGAGCTGCGAAATACGGTGAATTCTGAATACCTATATTTAAATTCCCGATAGGACGGCATTATTAACTCTATTTATTTTTAAATACTTTTGTCAGGTATTATTTGCCTACAGTAAAATTACTACATACGCAGATTATGCACGTCCAGTAGGTTTAGTATACATGAAGATTGAAACCACTGTCAATACATTGTAAGTGTTTTAATTAAATGACAATAACATTATTTGACATTCAAAATAAAGTAAAAAATTTTATATCTACAATCCCGACATAGCCCGGCTGAGCAATTTGTATAAATTTAATATATTTTGGCAGTAAAAGCTCCGCGGTACTCTATTTTAAGTAATTTAATTATTCTGCTTTTTTTGTCTTAGAGTTCTGGCGTTCATGTTGGTTGCCCATTGCTCATAGCCCCAACAAGTGTTCCGACTATCGGGCTTATCTGCAAGGCTGCATAAACCATTTCCATGATTTTTAAACACCAGATTATGATATTCCAGTACTGCGAGGTTATATGAACTAAATGGGTAACAACGACCAAGAAGAGTTTGCATGCCCCGAAAATCATTTCTACACAAGTTCATGCAAACCATTTTTTCTATTTTTAACTGGCATAAATGCCTAAAAAATTCCCTGGATTACAATTTTATTGAAGATTTTTAAAATTTTTAGATATTAACTTACGTGTTTTCTGTTTCAAAAAATAAATGAGCCATTTAATAAATAAAACTTCTTCGGGTGGGTTGCAGTTTCAGACGAAGGTCTTCGGGTAGCTTGTGCCGAAGTTCTTCGGCCAGGTTGCAGAAGAACGTCGGGCTTCGGCCCACTTGCATGGCACTTCTTCGGCTAGATTGCAGCCCAGCCGAAGAGTCTTCGGTCTTCGGGTAGGTTGCAGTCTTCGGGCTTCGGCTGACTTGCACCGGTTCTTCGGTCTTCGGCTCACTTGCAGATTTCTTCTTCGGGTAGATTGCAGTTCTGTCTTCGGCTCTTCGGGCAGCTTGTGGGTCATATCTTGGGTCTTCGGCCCGCTTGTAGTTCCCGCAATTTTGAATTCCAAGCCTCAAATGAAGAATACTTCATTGATTAGACATTTTGATTATCATAAGTATTTCCTTTTTATTTATTTATATTTAAAAAGAACAATGCACAGAGAAACGACAAGCTAAGTAACAATCTAAGGTAACAATAAGATAATCAGGATGAAGAATCTTCAACGAAATTTCATTATGCCGCGAAATTGCATACCAACTCAACTGGATCAATTCCGCTGATATTAATCAATTAAGAACTTTACTATCTTCATTTTTCACATAAAATTCGTAGTTAAGTACAGAAATGGAACTCGTCAAATATTTTTAGTTCGCAGCTACAAACACGGAAGAATTACAGATCTCTCTTACATACTACAAACTACAGAGAGTCCCCCAACGAATTAAATTAATTTAGATGAAATAAACCAAACACAATACTAAAAGCTACCTGTGCACTATATTTTGTACACTACTTAAACGTTTAGAAAGAAATTAAAGAAATACAAACTAACTTAAGGTAAAATAAAAATTTATAAACGCGATTTTTAAATTAGTTGACATTTGTTGAGCTTAATGTATTTGAACTTACGCGGTGTTTACCCTCGACTTTTATTGTAGAGTGAAGTAGAGACTGATTATTATGCAGAAGTAGTAGGCTAATAGGCTAAAGGCTAAAAGAAGTAGAAGATGTACTACAAAAAGCGACTCTGCTGTGCTGTGCTGGGGGAACTGCAGGCGGGCCAAAGACCGAAGATACGACCCACAAGCTGCCCGAAGGTGGATCTGCAACCTACCCGAAGAAGAAATCTGCAAGTGAGCCGAAGAACCGATGCAATTCAGCCGAAGACCGAAGACTCTTCGGCTGGGCTGCAAACTAGGCAAAGAAGTGCCATACAAGTTGGCCGAAGTCCGAAGTTCTCCTGCAACCTGGCCGAAGAAATTCGGCACAAGTTACCCGAAGACCTTCGTCTGAAGCTGCAGCCCACCCGAAGACATAATTTTTGTTAAATGGTTTATTTTTTGGAACAGAAAACACGTAAGTTATTATTTAAAAATTTTTAAAATCATCATTAAAGTTGCAATGCAGTAAATTTTTAAGGCTTTTCATTTTTATTGCATTAATGATGCCAGGTAAATATAAAAATTTGAATGGTCTGCATTAACTTGTGTAGAGATGTTTTTTGGGGCATGCAAACTCTTCGTGGTCGTTGTTATTTAGTTTCTATAACCCAAGGCCGGACGAAGGAATTAGTTTTATGCAGCAATTTGTTTCCATATACAAAAACCACTATTTTGAGTTTATTGATGGTTTGTTTTGGTAAAGCAAAATGTTGTATTTGCATGTTTCAGAAAAGTTTGCAATGTTCTTTTTACTTGATTTAGAAAAGTGCTGTGCTCTATTTACGTTTTTTGAGAAAAGTGTAAAATGTTTTATTTCCATGTTTTCCAAATGCTTTTGAAAAGTGCAAAATGTTCCATTTACATGTTTTTTGAAAATTCAAGCAGCGTGGGCTACCTTCGCTGGCTACATTATGCGGGCCTGGTAAACCTCGGATCGGAGTACAAGATCATGATAATATGTTGCATAAGGGAACCGGACATAGGAGCGCAGACAATAGAGCGCAGGACATTAGAGCGCAGACAAAAGAGCGTAAGACGATACAGGGTTAGGACAAAATATCGGAATTAATAAATGAGCAAAAAATGAGTGCAAGGCAGTAGAGTTCAAGAAAAAAAGAGTGCATTTCCTACGTATTAACGTAATGTCAACAATAATTTAAGTTGCATGAGTCCTATATATAATATTTAAAGAACTAGTATTTGGTTGACCGGAATGAACTTTACTCGATGTCGAGTTATTTTGGTTTTTTATTTTTTTAATGATACTTTAGCCCAAGCTATACTCAAAAGCTAAATATGAAGTTTCACATATTCCCCCATCAGGGGTAAATGGGTTTGAAAGTACATTCTGAGCGATAGTTCCCCCATCCGTAGCGTCCACAAATGTGTACCGATTTGGACAAAACTGTTTATTTTCATAGGCAACACAAAAATATTAGGGGATTTTGCGGGATTTTGAAAAATTATTAAACATGCATTTCGAATGCTCAAATCGAAAAAAGTAAAGAGTCAAAATATTTTTTAAATGTGCTTTTCTATCTGGTAAGTGTAATGAAATAACACTTGGCGCGAAAATACAAAATTTCAAAAAATCAAAATTTTGAAACTTTGATATTTTATTTTAGCCTTACTTTTAATAATTTTTCATATTTTTGTGTTGCCTGTGAAAATAAAACGTTTTGTCCAAATCGGTACACATTTGTGGACGCTACGGATGGGGGAACTATCGCTCAGAATGTACTTTCAAACCCATTTACCCCTGATGGGGGAATATGTGAAACTTCATATTTAGCTTTTGAGTATAGCTTGGGCTAAAGTATCATTAAAAAAATAAAAAACCAAAATAACTCGACATCGAGTAAAGTTCATTCCGGTTAACGGAATACTAGTTCTAAAGCATTAAATTGAATAGTTGTAAACGTAGTTTTGTTTACAGCAAATTAAAGCTTGCATTCAGTATTGTTGTTTTTTGTGAAACTATCGTAACCTTAGGAGGTTAAATAAACAGAAAAAATGAAAGCAATTATTAATACTATACTTGTGTACACGCATGGAGTATGTATGAGACTATCTACTTTAATTTGGAAAATTAGGTTTCATGATTGACGTCAATGACCTAAGCTTATGCATAAGTAATATACTGTTAAAAAATTACGGCATCCCGCAATACGTGTTTTTGTTATTTTATTGTTGAGATATAAATTATATACAATAACCCAAAACAAGCCCCCGTTTATACACTAATTACTTCCAAGATCTGCGTTGACTTGACTTTAATTTTACATCGGAAACGAACTCATTTTTTCCTGAACTCAACTGCCTTGCACTCATTTTTCACTCATTTATAAATTCCGATATTTTTTCCTTACACTGTACCATCCTGCGCTCTTTTGACTGCGCTCTTTTGACTGCGCTCTAATGTCCTGCGCTCTTATGTCCCGCTCTTTAGTCTGCGCTCTTTTGCCATGTAGCCTTTCATAAAAATCAATGAATTGGTTTATGCAGTCTTGTAAGATTATAAGCTCGATACTAAGAACACTTGTTGGTGCTATGAGAAACCCATCAATAACATTGAACCGTCCGTCATGTGTAGGTATGAGCAATGGGCCAATGGGCAACCAAGATTAACGCCAGAACTCCAGGACAAAAAAAGCAATATAATTAAATAACTCAATAGTAAAAGTACCGCTGAATCTTCACTGCCAAAAGAACTTGAATTCATACGAATAACTCAGTCAGGATTGCTGATATAGTTAGAATTTTTTAGAACTATTTTGAATGTCAAATGTTTTTGTTACACCTTCCACGCCTTTGGGAAAATCTAATCCCTTACTCTGAACAGATATCTGGTCAAAACTCACCCCGAATTTATTTACTGTTACAGTTAAACTTGAAGAACATAATATATTAATTTTTGTTAATTGCAACCCATCGGGTTGCTAACCTGCTATTGAATTATAACGCGTGCAATATAATGACAGTAGTTTCTACCTTCGTATAAACAACACCTACTGTACCTACGTGCATAATCTGCGCATGTAGTAATTTCACTGTAGGCAAATAATACCTGACTCAAGTATTTTTAAAATAAGTGGAGTTAATAGGGCCGTCCTATCAGAAATTTTAATAAAGGTATTTAGAATTCACCGTATTTTGCAGTTCTTTAGTTAGTGATACATAAGCACAAGTAATTTTATACTTTACTTTTAAAAACTAAATACCCTGTGGGACTTGTCCCATGGTAAGTAATTTTATATGAAGGTTGTAATAACTCATGGGTCTTTAATGCCTCCCAGGTGTCCCTAACAACTTACGAGGTCCCACATAACTTCAGAAGCCTCTAGCATTAAATCCGATGGAGAGGAGTTTGTTGTGTTACACTTTCTTTTAGCTTTCTAATAATTCCGGGGTGGGGTCTTTGAAAAAGTTTGGCGTAACTCGTAACCGACGGTTATAGACTTTCACAACGCTGCTGTACTGGAGTCATTTGATTGATGTTTATACACCATATCATGAACTTGTACTTCGAGGTTATAGGAACTAAACGGGTAAACAACGACCAAGAAGAGTTTGCATGCCCCAAAAAACATCTCTACACAAGTTAATGCAGACCATTCAAATTTCTATATTTAACTGGCATCATTAATTCAATTAAAATGGAAAAGTAAAAGTGAGATGCGAGTGGTGAGGTAGAGATAGAATGGTAAACAATAGGATACAAGGACTCACCAGAGATTTGAAGATGCTAATTACTACTTACTATTACTTTTTAGATAATGATCTGCAAAGTACAAAACTACACTTGTTTTAAAAATCGGACGTAAATTGTAGGAGATACAGGTTGCCAAAGATTGAAAAATTCAATTTTTGATCAACTAATAATATGGCGCCCGTTTAGTTACCATTTGCGTCATTGTTCAAAAATCTGACTGAGCGAGTCAAAATGCCCATTGGCATCATGTTTTAAACCACGTCTACTTTTTTTCACATGCTCTTTTCAAAAAAGAATACATGGAGCCGATTCGGCGTGATCACTTCTGACCCTTTGCTCGTAAGTACTGAATGCACCAAACTTTATAATTTTTGTGAAAAGTACTCGTACGGGGTCGAACTGTTTTGCAATTTTTTAAAACTGCTTTCTCGCGTGGTTTAAAAATCTGTATTTTTAAAACATTCGGTTATTTAATTCTTTGCTATTCTGTAGCTTCAATAAAAAGTAGCATTTAAAGGGTCGAAGAACTACCAAATATTATTGAAGACGAAATTTTTATTCTCAGCAATAAATCTCGCCTACGTATGAGTGCCTTATTTTCACAAAAATTGTATACAAAATTTGCTTCACGTTCGGTAAATGGTCTAAAAAGCCTTCCTTCCCGAATTATTTTTTTTTCTTTTATAATGTGTAGTATTAAGTTCAATTTTTTTGTAGTTTAGATTATTTTAATAATTTAATGCAGCAGATAATTATAAACTTCAAATACTAATCTAGGTAATGTACAAAAGTGAGTATTCGACGCTCGCGTTTTGTAAAAGTGTGAAATAAATAAGTTTCGAGGTTTTGCCCGTTTTGCCACGTTATAACCAGAAAAAGGTCCTTATTTTTGGGGAACAGCAAGCGAGCCGAAGACCGAAGATATGACCCACAAGCTGCCCGAAGAGCCGAAGGTAGATCTGCAACCTACCCGAAGAAGAAATCTGCAAGTGAGCCGAAGACCGAAGAACCGATGCAATTCAGCCGAAGACCGAAGACTGCAATCTACCGGAAGACCGAAGACTCTTCGGCTGGACTGCAATCCAGCCGAAGAAGTGTCATACAAGTTGGCAGAAGCCCGAAGTTCTCCTGCAACCACGCCGAAGAACTTCGGTACAAGCTACTCGAAGACCTTCGTCTGAAGCTGCAACCCATCCGAATACAAACTTTTTATTAAATGGTTCAATTATTTTTTGGAACAGAAAACACGTAAGTTATTATTCAAATATAAACAAAATCATCAATAAAGTCGCAATGCAGCAAATTTTTAAGGCTTTTCATTTTGTGTGCATTAATTAATGATGCCAGTTTAATATAAAAACTTGAATCGACTGCACTAACTAGTGTAGAGATGATTTTGGGGGCATGTAAACTCTTCTTGGTCGTTGTTTACCCATTTAGTTCTTATAACGTCGGAGAACAAGTTCCTGATCTGGTGTATAAAACTCAATGAAATGATTTATTATTGAGTTACTTAATTATATTGCCTTTTTTCGTCCTGGAGTTCTGGCGTTCATTTTGGTCATGCTCAATGTTCTATTTACGTGTTTTTAAAAAAGTGGGAATTTTTTTATTTCCATGTTTTTAAAAACTGCAGAATGTTGAATTTAAATGTTTTTTGAAAATTCAGGCAGCGGGGGCTTCCTGCGCTGGTCACATTATCCCCTCTGCTATAATCTCGGATTGGAGTACAAGATAATGATATGTTGCATAAACATCAATTAATTGGTTTATGCAGTCTTGTAAGAGTATAATAAGATACATAGTAAGAACACTTGTTGGCTGTTGGTGCTACAAGATACCCATCAATAACATTGAACCGTCCCTCAGGTCTAGGTATGAGCTTTTTAAGGCTTTTCATTTTGTTTGCATTAATAATGCCAGTTAAATGTAGAAATTTGAATGGTCTGCATTACCTTGTGTAGAGATGATTTTTGGGGCATGTAAACTCTTCTTGGTCGTTGTTTACCCATTTAACCTCGGAGTACAAGGTCATGATCTGGTGTATAAAAATCAATGAAATGACTCCAGTACAGCAGCATATTGTGGAAGGCTAAAACCGTCAGTCGTTGAACTATACCTAAACATGTAATTACAGGCATATACTAATGCATACCGTAAAGCTTCTAATTACTCCCACAGGAGTTACGCCAATCTTTGTGAAAGACCCGGGAATTATTAGAAAGCTGAGTGTAACACAACAAACTCCTCTCCATCGGATTAAATGCTTAAGGCTTCTGGGGTTCTGTGAGACCTGGTAAGTTTTTAGGGACACCCGGGAGGCGTTAAAGACCCAGGAGTTATTACAACCTTCATATAAAATTACTTGTGCTTATATATCACTAAAGAACTGCGAAATGCGGTGAATTCTAAATACCTTTATTTAAATTTTCGATAGGACGGCCTTAGCAACAGCAACCCCATTGTTTATAAAATGCTTGTGTCAGGTATTATTTGCACTACAGTGAAATTATTACATGCGCAGATTGTGCATGCACCGTCAACCGTGGGTTTTGTTTATACGAAGACAAACTACTGTCATTATATTGTACGCCTTATAATTAAATGGCAAAAACATTTTTGACATCAACAACAATCCCGACTAACGAGCAAACTTCGCCAATGTTATTTCTAGTTTTTCAAAGTAATATTTTTTTTTGAAAAGAGCATCGCAAAAAACTAGAAATCGCTTACCAACATGCTGCGCACTCAGAAATTTTTTGGGCAAAATAATTTGTTTTGTAATTTCAAAAATGGTCAAAATTTCAGATTCTGATTTTTCCCATTAGAGGTTGTATTTGGTTAACCGACCTCGACTTTGGTGATGGAAAAAATATTGAATTTTTAATGTCGATTGAAGACCATGAGTAATGATACTCGGGTGCTAAATATGAGATTTCCAATTCCCCCCCCCCAACAGGGGTAAAAATGGAGGGAAAGGTGCAAAAAAGTGCATTGGGAGGCAAGTTCCGCCAGCTGTATTTTCCACAAATATGCGCCGATTCGAGCAAAACTTATTTTGAGGAAAGATCAAGCAAAAATATTGGGATGTTTTGCAAAACTTTTGGAAATTTGAAAAAATGGCCCAAAAAAAAATCTCATAATTTCAAAATTTTGAAATTCCTAAAATTTGAAATTTTACTCCAAAAGTTTTCTAACATGCTCTTACAGGTGTAAAATAACATTTATTAAGTTTTTTGACAGAATAAGTTTTTTGATTTGACCACTCCTGGAGCCGCTATTGGCAAAAACGTTTGAGAACAAGTATTTGGTTGACCGGAATGAACTTTACTCGATGTCGAGTTAGTTTGGTTTTTTATTTTTTTAATGATACTTTAGCCCAAACTATACACAGAAGCTAAATATGAAGTTTCAGATATTCCCCCATCAGGGGTAAATGGGCTTGAAAGTACATTCTGAGCGATAGTTCCCCCATCCGTAGCGTCCACAAATGTGTACCGATTTGGACAAAACTTTTTATTTTCATAGGCAACACAAAAATATTAGGGGATTTTGCGGGATTTTGAAAAATTATTAAAAGTAAGGCTAAAATAAAAATAAAATATCAAGTTTTAAAATTTCGATTTTTTGAAATTTTGTATTTTCGCGCCAAGTGTTATTTTATTACACCTAACAGATAGAAAAGCACATTTAAAAAATATTTTGACTCTTTACTTTTTTCGATTTGAGCATTCGAAATGCCATTAGCTGAAGATCGAATTTGTAATTACTGGTGCCATCAAAATTTCAATCTCCAAATCCAAAAAAACAGAAAAAAAAAAAAAAAAAAAAATCTACAATTCCTATGTTAGTTAAATATAATTGTAAGCTTAATTAATTCAAATCACCAGATTATGATTAACTTGTAATGCAGTTAAGAATCGAATGATTCCATATGTAAATTCTGTTTTCCGATGCGCTTGATATATGTCGCCGGGCTTCTTGATTTTTCCTCCCAAAAATTTACCTGCTTGTTACATGTTATAGCTTTTAAGTAGTTATAATCCAAATTTCATGTTAATTGGTAACCTATTGAAATTAATTACGCTGTTTTCGGTGAGTCAATCATGTAATTGTGACTTTACTGTGTATGTGTAATCCTAATTCGGACTTTAAATGATTTAATAAAACCCTAATAATAATAATAATTTAGTTATATTGCTTTTTTTTGTCCTAGAGTTCTGGCGTTCATTATGGTTGCCCATTGGCTCATTGCTCATACTTAGACATGAGGAACGGTTCAATAATATTGATGGGTATCTCGTAGCACCAAAAAGTGTTCTTACTATCGAGCTTATAATCTTACAAGACTGCATAAACCAATTCACTGATTTGTATGCAGACAACTCTCTATTTTTAACTGTTAACTGGTTTTAGTAATGCAAACAATCTGAAATGCACTCCAAATTTACCGCATAACAATTGTATTAAAAAATTTCTTGTTTTTTGAATAATGACATACGTGTATTCTATTCCAAAAGATTACTGAGCCATTTAATAAAAACTTTGTCTTCGGGGGGATTGCAGTTTCAGACGAAGGTCTTCGGGTAGCTTGTGCCGAAGTTCTTCGGCCAGGTTGCAGGAGAACGTCGGGCTTCGGTCACCTTGTGTGGCACTTCTTCGGCTGGATTGCAGCCCAGCTGAAGAGTCTTCGGTCTTCGGGCATCGGCTGACTTGCATCGGTTCTTCGGACTTCGGCTCAATTGCAGAATTGTTCTTCGGGTTGATTGCAGTTCTGTCTTCGGCTCTTCGGGCAGCTTGTGGGTCATATCTTCGGTCTTCGGCTCGCTTGCAGTTCCCAAATTTAAGATTGTCGATTGGAAAATAAGGCCAAACTATCAACTATAGTTCACGCATTTTGAGCAGCCATTATGCAATAGAATATTTAATACATGACCGATACTAAAGCACGTAGTATTATAACTTAACGATATTAGAATTTCATTACCTTCACTTTGTGTCTGTGATGATGACGAAAATATTTAGAAAAAACAACTGATCATTTACTTTTCATTAGCGCAACGATATCGACGTCCACAAACTTCTAAAAAACTTCCGACTCGATTATTCCAATCCAATACTGACGTTAGCCACCAATAAATACCCAATATTTTCTGAACGAATAAGCACACACGAACTAAGGAAACATCCGAGTATTAATAAAAAATTATTCTGTACATTATTTTCCAACTTTCAGATTGAGTCGTCGATTTTGAGAGATTTTTAACTTCCGATATTTCTTGTCTTCTTCCGGCAATTCCGGCTGTTTACGCTTGTTGATGCCTAAAATTAAGATATTATTTGATGTAATAGACAGAGTCCAATTATTCAATTCGTCATTCGCCTAATGTCAAAAGCTAACGTAGGAAGTAACAACAACGACCACAACCAACAACTGCGAACTAGTAATAGAAATCCAAGTATTTACATAAGTGGTAAGTGTAGTAAGTCATAAGTCATAAGTGCTGACTTGACTTTCCGTTTTAAAGCAAAGTTGGAAGTGATTCTAATTGAATAAAATCAGTAAATACACTACCAACTACAATCAAATCAAAGTGTAGCATAAATCTACAATACGCACTCAAACACTTATTATAATATAACAGTTATATAATATATATATATATAAAAGTTATTATAATGAAAAGTACTGCTGACTGCACTTGTGACTTGCTCTTCTTTGTTTATGCTATAACAATGCTGATTCAGCAAAGTTAAGCTCCAATTCTACTTCCAACTTCTCTAGACTAAGATAATTTTATTCAACAAAATAATTTTAACACACGGCCAACGGTCCTCTAATGAGGGTCAAGGGTGGCCTACACGTACTAAGTTATACGTTACTAAGTTTCAGCTATAAATTTAAGAAAAAAAAATGGAAGTTATTGTAATTGAACACAAGTGAATTAAAAGATGAAAGAATAATAAAAACAATCCCAATCATGAAACAATCTAGTAAAAATCTACGTACGTACCCTTCAGTACAAAATTATTAGAACTACATATATTTACCAGTCAGGAGTTAGGCTGTACTTTAACTGCTCGGAGCAATTGATCTACATCCCAGCCCTAAGCAGTATATATACGTCTCCGAGCAGTTTATTTACACCTCCAAGAGGTATATTAACTGATTAGGACGCGACGAAAGGCGCTGAGCAGATATGCATCTCAATTTTACATTACGCGCTAGAAAGTATCATGTGACTGGCGCAATTGCAATTTACCGATCTTCATACAGTTACAATTTTCTGAAAGAGGAGATTCGGTTTACAAAATTGACACAAAAACTAAGGGTTTGAAACTTGAATTCAGAAGTTATCGAAAATTAAAATAAATAAATTTCATATAGTAAGGCAACAAACTAATTATGTCCCCGTATACTATACTGTTTTCGCATGGTAAGCAGTAAATCTACAGCTCTGGCAGTAAATTAATATCCTACATTGAGAGGTAGATTAACCTCTCCGAGCAGTTAAAGTACAGCTTAACTCCTGACTGTTTACAGTAAACAATTACTACGCTAACTAGTGAGTATACTGACTGAGATTTAAAAAAAATTACCTCTCAAACTTTCTCCTTTTGTATGAGTCCTGGCCCTCGTCTCAATCCAAGTTGAGTCCCCCACTTAAAATTTATAAACTGAAAGATAAAAATGAGTGTGATTGTGATATAGTTTTTCTTCGGAAATAACCAACAGATGAATTATTATAAACTGGAAATTAAATTAAACTATTCAAAGAACTTTGCACAGTTTTATATATATATATATATGATTTATTCATCTAGTTGTCAATTGGCTACAGCCCTTACAACCTCTTCATTTTACATTTCATAGTATTGTCTTTGAAGCAAAAAATGTGAATCCTCAGTTGGATCACTAATCGATAATTTAATTATTACACAATTTGTTTCACAGTTTTATATTATATTGCAAGCGTGTCAGAGGGCAAACGCAATATCACTACCAGGGTTTCCTACACTTGGCACTTGTGTAATTGCCACAGCAGCTTTACTACTTCCTAGCCTTAACGTTCAGTTTAATTAAGGTAAGGGCAAAGGGACACTTGATTCAATGTGCGTGATTCAATCAGATAATAGTGCTTTTGCATTCACTACTGTCAATGCTCCCCCTTTTATAATAGTAGGGAACTGGAGGCCTGGAGGTCTCTTGAAAAAGTCGAGGTTGCCAGTACTGGTTCGTTAGCTTCAACAACAAGGGCTCAAAACTACTCCTTCCTCTTATGTTCATAGGGCTCTAGTTTGGGAACTTCGAGTATTAAGTAGTACCGTACTTGAGGAATCGTCCATAAATAATTACATTGGTAGGGTCAGAGGGTCAAGTCGAGTATTGTTGACATGCCATGTTAAAGATAGCCGTTTACGCAATGTTAAAGTGATGACATGGGGATGGGTGAGTCCTAAAAGAGTAATACTTTAAATGACATCATTTACGGACCATTATTTACAGTACCAACACTACTTATGCTGCTACCGCTACTGCTATATTAGAATCTCTCGCCCCTCGCTCCCACAGTCAGTCCTACAAACTACTCCACTCCACATCCATGATCCAAGCAGCAGATGGGGCAGTATACGTACCTGCATTCTTAATATAGTGCATATGGATTTGAAGTACTTTTTGAAGACTTTGAACCATATTTCAATTGCAGTTTAATAAAGCATGAAAGAATGTGTAAGTTATCTATATTGAAAAAAAGCAAGACAAAAAAGAGAGTAACTAAAACTAAAAAAGCTTATTTAGAGCCAACATCGGCTGCATCTTGGTATCTTGCCTGGTTCTTGTCACTGATTTAGGAAGTGACCCATCCCAATGAATAAGTATTTAATTACCAGCAAAAAATGAACTTTATAGTTGTAATTTTATTCCAATTAAATGTATCTGTACTACAGGTATATTACACCATTGGGATTGTTCTGATGCGTCTCGCCGACCAGAACAATAACAATCCTTAGCAATAAACACCTAAACAGTTGAATTACTTCAAAGTCAACGTCAACGTGTGACGTAAAATTAAGTAAAACCCTTCCACCTCCAGCACTGGCCACTGCACGTTTGCCATTTAGACACAGTAAGGACAACATGCATTTTTAGAAAAAGTAAAAAGCTTTCGAATAATTTATAGAACTGTTTTTCAGAATTCGTTATTTTTAAAAACTAGCTATAAATTAAGTAAGTTCATATTATACTAGAAGAAAGGCCCGTCTTTTAAAAAGCGACGGCTAGGATTTTTAGGTAATCACGATTCGCGTAGTCTTATAAAACTAATAATTTTATAATCTATGTTAGAAAGTTCATCTGTAGTATTTGCATATCTTTCGCGTCTCATTCTGTTGCTAACTTCTCTAACTTTATTTCAAAATGGTCACAGAGTGCGCCTCAATTGCTGATGAACTAATTCTGCGGCTTTTTGCGCATCTGGTCTAGTGCCGTAATATTGTAAATTGTAATTGTAATTGTATTTTTATAAAATTACATTTACAATTAGAATTGTAAATTGTAAATACAATTACAATTACAATACAATACAATATCAAATTTATTTTCTGCAGTATGTTCTGAGCCTTTTGTTTTACGCTGAAATCGTGTATCTACATGATAGTATTCATGGTAAATATCAAGTCAGTAATTAAATCCTAATTAGCGGTCAAATTAAGGTTCCAAAAGTTCGAATTGTAATTGTATATTGTAATTGTATTGTAATTTACAATTACAATTACAATACAATATTAATTTACAATACAATACAATATTTTTCTTACAATAGTTTTACAATATTACGGCACTAATCTGGTCTTGCATTATTATGGGCCATCAAAATTTCAATTTCGAAAAAAAAGACAATAACTCCAACCCTTGTGAGTGCAAAACTTTAACCTTCGTGAGTACAGATCGCCAACCCTCGTACCCAACTTGGACTACAGTTCGTCAAAGAGCCAGTGCGTATAAAGCTGTATTTGTGCTCATTGAGCTCATTAATAGTTATGTCGCAAATACAGAAATGAAATTTTGATCTACAACAGCTGTTTTTACTTGAATATCCCAGTTTTACTATCTTGTTGTTGATTGGCATGTAAAACAATAACGTTTTGCCATTACATAACATTAATAGCAATAACAACACTTTACTGATGGCAAATAAAAATACAATTCCTCACTCTAACAGCTGAGTTATTAGTGTACTAAATATGATACATAGGTAAAAAAAACTTTGCGCTGATTTTAGACGATTGTAAAATTCAAAATGAAGTCAGCTTTCAAACTACCCTTGTAACTTTTATTCGCCCGTTACTAGAATACTGTAATAGTATTTGGTGTCCTATTTTAAAAAGTGATTGTGATTACATAGAAAAGTTCAAAGGCTAGCCACGCGTATTCTCCCGTCACTTAAGGATCTACCTTATGCTGAGAGACTCAAAACACTTCGACTAATTTCCCTCGAAGATAGAAGAAGACGTGGAGACTTGATTGAGACTTTCAAACTAATTAACAATAAATACGATGTTGACCCCTCTGTATTTTTTGATATTGACATGCAAAGCAGGCATGCCCCGTTTTTAAAAAAGAAAATAGTGATTACTAACACTAGACATCTTTTTTTCACCCAACGTGTAGTGTCAGAATGGAATAGTGTTCCAAGTGAAGCGAAAAATGACAAATACGATTTGTATTCGGTGAATTCGTTTAAAAACAGATTGGGCAAGTTTAAAGGGTGGAGTTTTGGCCGTAATTCTGAGTGACTCAAGCTTCAAAGTGTTAATTAGTGACAACCGGGTTTTTCAAGAGACTTGTGTCAAATCCTTTAGGATTTTTTCCCGGGAAACATTTATTATTATTATTACCCTGAATGAGACTGGAAATTTAGTACTTAAATGAGTAAATTGGACATGGTAGTCAACTCAGCCTGTCCAAAAGTAGAAACAGTAGGATTTCTGTGCACTTCTGCACCATGCATGTAAGAAGTAAGAAGGCAAGTTAAGGGAGCGGAAGCAGGGTGGACGAAGGTTGAGTGAGTATTAGCATAGAAAGGCAATTAAACAGCAGCATAGAGATCGTCCATAAATGATGTCTTCAGAAAAGGTATTGATGAAATGCTAAAGATAGGCGCTTAAGTAATGTTAAATGATAACATTGGGGTGGGTGGCTCCTAAGGGAGTAGTAATTTCAGTGACATCATTTAAGTTGATTTAAGGACCAACCCTAAGAAGTTGTGAAGCGTCCAGCTATTTATGTACTTTGTACATTGGTTTTAGGTTGGTGAATTTGTAATAATCAGAATTGGAAAATGTATTCCCGCATAAGCGTAGTCGCCGGCCTACTCAATGGAAAGTGTAAATGGTTTCGTGCATAGGGAAAAAATAAAATCATAGAGTAATGGTGGCTTCATCACTTCGGTCTTACTTATTAAAGTAGATTAAAGTATATACCGATCGTGTGGTGAGCGCTCATATGGCACTCCGTACAAATTATTTACAGCTACTAACATTACTACACCTACTATGTGCTTACTCTCGCTGTAAAGGAAATGCGAATGGTAATTTATGCTGAGTCCGTACCGTCCATACTGTGAAAGAAAATATTAATGTATGGAAGGGGGCCGTTTATTATTAGCAGTGGAGGAAATAGAACAATGGAGCTGAGAGCAACAACCGGAGAGAGACGTCAGCTCGGTCAGTTATTTTCCGCGGTCTATAGCAGTGAGGGAATGTAGGTATAAGGACAGGAGCGGGCTAGGTAGTATAGGAGAATGGAGAAGAAGGGCAGGGCAAGGAACGACGGTTGACGAGTTGGATGGGGACGTGGCACTCTCATCCGGAGCTGGGCTCCTCTCGTCCAAACTAAGAGTTTTGACTTTACTTCCTAACTAGAGACCGAACGATATACAACGTCGGGTGGAACAGAGTTTATTGAGGTCAAGTATTAAGGTTGCCCGCCGCCATCTTTTATTTATCTGTGTATTATTATATTGTTAATCGAACTAATCCTCCATTAATTCTAGTTGCGAACGTTATTGTTAATTACTAGTGTATAATAAGTGTAATTATTAGATCAGTTGATTTGTAGCCGTTGCGGCTGTATGTTTATTTATAAATTGTGAAACACGAAACGGATAGAGAACGGGAATTATTAAACTAACATTTCCTGTAAAGTGTACTGTGTAAAACCATTGATTTCGAGAGACCTTACGGCCCGTAGAAGCCGGCATAGGAAGTGTTGTGGTGCATAGCATAACCAGGTACCGGAGTTATCACGGTCATTAAAGTAATTCCGGGTGTTAGTGGCGAGGCTTCATACCTGTCACCGGCACACCGACCATAACACTTGTGCATCCCATCTCCCATCACGGAGCATACACCGAAGCACCGGGGCGCGGTCGGTCCTACTAGGACGGTCCTGATACGTCGAACGAAGAGGCTGGGAGAAAGCGGACCGGGCGAGGGAGACCGCCGACCGGGCAAACGCGGTCGGACAGAGCTGCATAGTCCTACATCCCAAGAAGCGGATCCCGAGACGCGGTCGGACTACGGTCTAGCAAGGAGCGGAACCTCGACCGGGACGTGGAGCGCGGTCCCGGACCGACTAGAACTTCCAGTTTTGCGTCAGACAGGCGGGAAAAGGGGAGAGATTGGGAAATTCCACGTTACACTGGCGACCATGACGGACACAAGACTTTCGTCTTGTACAAGAACCACCAAGGGCGTAATCGAGTAAGAATTACAGGTTCTTTATTATTTTTCATTTCCAAAAAGTATAAAGTTAAGTACATAAGCGCAGAAAGGTGCGTAATGCTCCTACTAGGTTTCGATCGAAGTGTGTTTGCTGGTAGTCATACTCAGGCGACATCAGGAAGCATCATAGACTGGAGTAGATAGGAGCGTAATACAGGAAAATACTCATATTATAAGCGCGTCAGCAAGTAGGCACACCGGGATCTAGGCAGCTGCGAGGTTTCATACAGGCAGCATTTCAAAGCATTACAGACCGGAATAGGTAAGAGCGTAATACATTTACTTGCGTAGTGCGCGTTATCCGGTGTATCTTCGCGGTGGTGAGCAGGCACACCGGGGTTCGGCTGCTGCGCGGTTCAGTTTGTCCACGTAGGGCGTTTCGGAGCACATATCGCGGCGGTAAGGGTATTAGGACCGCGGAGCAAGTAGTAGTTGGTTTTTGGTAAGTCTAAGTGGCGAACACAAAAAAGTTCCGTATAGGTCTGGTCCTGGTTAAAGAGGCCGGTACACTTTCCATGTTTTAAGCGGACAGCGAAGACCAAAGACTACAAGGATGAGCGAACCAAAGTTAAAGTGTGACGTGACAGAGGAAGCCGGCGGTACATGGACATCACTTGAACCGGATCTACGAAGCAAGGAATTGCGCGGTACCGACGGGCATGATGTAAAAGCAGAGCAGAACGGAGTACAGAACTTTCGTGGCTCAGCAAAAATAGGAGAGTCGACCGGGGTTACACCGAGAAGTGAGGAGGAACGAGTCGGTTCAACCGACGTACCGACGGATAAAGAAACGGTTGGGTTGGTATTGGTACATATGGCACTAATGCAAAACAACATGCAGTCAATGCACCGGACGATCCGGGAAATACGGAAGGACCACGCAAACATTAGTAGTCAACTGGCATCCTTAAGACAAGCCGCGGCACCGCATAATACCATGACCAAACCGGTCCGGGTATGCACAGTCGGTTTGACCGTGCAACATCAGAAGGCCAGGGAAAATACCGAGGCTGCGGTGGGCAGCAACCATGCACTTACACCACCAACCGCGTCATTACCTCACTCCGACCTTCAAAAGTACAGAAGGCCGCGTCAAACCAAAAACACAAACCGAAAAACCAGGATGTGGTGTTGTTTCTGCAGAAAGGCGACTCACAAGACAGAAGACTGTCGGTCATAAAAGACAAAAGCGATAGCCAGACAAATATTAGCCAATGATGGTGAGAATTGGAGCAGCAAAGAGGCATCGGCAGACTCCTTACCAACTGACGTACCAGAAAGTATGCATGGCTGGTTCTCAACACCGGAAGACTCGGAGGAACCGGGAACCAGAGACGCGCAAAAAGCGATGCAGAAGGCGAAGAGGAAGGAACGAAGGGACATACGGCGTCAGACCGGGAAGCGGGACCGGATGGCAAAAGTAAATGAATTCCAGGAAGTCGTTAACGACTTAGAGGCAAAGCTTACCCGGTTATCAACAACGGACACTACCGCCTCTTTAAACTGGGTCCAGACACGGACAGAAAAGGGGACTCGTGTCGGTTACATAGAATGAATAATGGCCCTTACGCAGTTGTAAATATAAGACATAGTGTTGTAATGTGCAGAGCACAGCTAGATTAAGGTGCGGAGTCACCGGTATGTAAATTGGTAATGACATTGTAATTTTGAGAATGTGCCAACTATGTGTTCATTAGATGAGTCACTAGAGTAAGTCAGCGGTCAGCGGATAGTTTTAGATGATCGTGACATTCGCAACGTTTGGAACGGATGTGAATTGAGGACAGGGTTCTTGGGCCGAAAACAGTATTACTAATTTAGCATATCAAAAGTTGTAAACAAAAGTTGTGATTTGGACTAACCGGACTTAGAGAAAGTCACTTCTGATACTCATCTCTAACAGAGATCTTGTACTTTACTAACTCCTATCAGTGAACCAATAAACTTATAAATTCGCCTTTTGCAATTCGAACTCTGTCGTTTGTCAGCTCACTCATTATCACACATCAAATCATTGCACTTTAGACATTGTATACCCAAGAGCAAACCACTAGTTTAACGATAGGAATAAATTATATCCATATTTTGCTTTAATGGACTCGGGTTGTACGGCGCTCGCCATATCCAACAAATTGTGCGATAGGTTAGGGTTGAAGGCGAAAAGTTCGAAAGTCCGAATGTCGGGATTCGACGGTACGGTAGTCACGGCAGGCGGAGAGGTAACATTAGACTTTAATATTGCAGGCCGGTGGCTTAGGGAAGTTTTCTTGGTACAAGAGGGACTAATGTGCCCTATATTTATCGGGAATAAGTTCCAGTGGAAGCACGGTTTAAGTTTTACCATCACGTAGAAGGCGCGATGCGGTGGAACATGCAATTGGAAGAAAGAGAAGTTAGTCAGTCGGTCCGCGGGTTATCGGCAAAGTCCGCAAAAGTTGGCTGTGATTCATCACTGACACCAACCCCGGACGAGCATGACCGGGCATGGATAAAGCAAACGCCAATTCAAGCGTTCGTTGAAACTTTAGCCGAGAAGTACCAAAGGGTAGTACGGAGCGACGGTACATCGGGAATCACTAATGCGCTAGTTCATGATTTACGCATCCCGGTCGACTGTCCCTCCATACAGTGTAAACCGGCACGCAGACCGCCGGCCATAGCAAAATGGATAGACGAGACATTGCATGATTTGGAGAGACAGGGCAAGATTCGGCGGTTGACTTCGGAATGTTCCTCACCACTGTTAGTAATACCGAAATCTAACGGCGACAAGCGCTTAGCGCTGAATTATATAGAGTTGAACAGCCACATACCGAAGACGCAGATCCCGGTCCCTGATACTCAAAAGATCATGGAACGTCTCCCACGCACCCGGTTTATATCAAAAATCGACTTACAAGCGGGATGTGAGCAAATACCGTTAGCCGAAGACTCAAAGAAGTACACGGCATTTCACACTCAGAACGCTTCTTATGAGTGGAACGTGTTACCGAAGGGGCTAAAAACCGCGCCAATGATTTTTCGGAAGCTTATGGATACGATTCTCGGTAAACTTATGGGGGAATCTGTGCATGTTGAATCGGGCGGTCTCTTAATTTTCACCAAGACCGAGCAACTGCATAAAGAGCATCTGGAGCATTTGTTTAAGATCCTAGATGCGTATAATTTCTTAGGTCATATTATTACTCGTTTTGGGATCCAGAGGTGCCCAAAAAAGGTAGAGGCGATCCGTAGTTTTCCAACACCGAAAACGAAAAAAGAAGTCCAGCTAATCTTAAATGTCATGGGGTGGTATATGCCGTTCATGCCGCGGTACACCACGCAACTAGAACCCATATTGCGGAAGCTAAGACCGGAGGCAGATCCAAATATACCGTTTCGGTGGGGGAAAAGGCAGCAAGCGGCATTCGACGCGATTAAAGAGGAAGTTGCAAAGGAAACCGCTTGCAATACCATAAATTACGACCATCCGCTATACGTATATACGGATGCCAGTGACACCGGATTGGGAGCGGTTCTCGCGCAAAAATATTACTGTAAAATTGCGGGTAAAAATTGATATCGCATGATCGAATGCCGCAGTAAACTGTTTAATACGGCCGAGCGGAGATACGACGCTCGCAAAAAGGAGTGCTTGGCAATCAGATATGCAAACCGAGTTTTCGAACCATTGACAAGATACCATGAAAATGTCATTTTTCGGTGCGACAATCAAGCATTGACGTACTTGAAGAATGCAGCCCTAAATGACCACCTTTACAACAGACACGTTGTGAGGTGGACCATTGAGTTAGGCCATATTGTGAATGACGTCGAATACGTAAAGAGAACGGAAAACAAGCTTGCAGATCTGTTTTCTCGAGGCGCATTACCAGATCCCAGCGAAGATGATGATCCAAACCGGCTCGATTTGTGCTTAGCGACGTTAACGAACTCGAAAACTAATGTTGAAATTGATATGGATATGCTGGACAAGAGTATGCTGCGGGACCTGCAGAGAGAGTGCGAGGCACTGACCACCATCGCAAAGAGCCTCACTAGGGTAGGTTACCGGTCAAGATACCGGTAAGACTACGTAATCGTTGACAATGTGTTGTGTAGATACGTCCCATGCAAAGACCAAAGCAGGTCGCGGTCAATACTGAAGAAGTGCACACCGGATGGCGGGTTCTATAGCGAGCAGGTAGATAAGTTGTGGGAACAGAGAGTAGAAGAAGAAGAGAGGACCGGGCGGTCGGTGCTGCCCGGTAGAGTGTTACCATCTAGGCTTTTGAGAAAGGGTAGGCACATCAAATGGGCACATCCTCTTTTTAGACCCGTAAGCAGCCACAACCAGGAAGCGCATAGTACCGGTCATACCGCAGTCGATAGAGAGAGATGTTATTTCACACTTCCATGATGGCACGATAGCCGGAAACCAAGGTGTAGAGCGGACTTACGACCGGATCCGCAAAAGGTTCTGGTTCTATAACATGCTCAAGACCATAGAAGCATATATTAAGACCTGTGAGGTTTGTCAACTAGTAAAAGCATCAAATCAGGCAAAACTCGGTAAGATGGGTATTCATTCATACCGCAATGATGTATTCGAGTGTGTGCATGTTGACATCGTAGGGGAGTTAACCGCGAGCGCAGGTTTTAAGTTTATCGTGGTTTGTGTTGATGAGTTCTCTAAATGGGTCAGCATGGAATCATTGGTCTCGGTGTCGATTAAAATACTTAGATTTCTAGAGAAAGTGTTTCAGTCGTTCGGTACACCGAGACGAATAGTTTCCGACAATGCGTCATACTTTTCCGGTAATGACTGGAATGACCAGTTAAGGCAGTGGGGGGCGGTGTGTGTACACGTAGCACCATACCATCCAAACCCGAATCAGTCCAAAAGGTCAAACAGGGACATAAAAAGCATTTTGAGGGCGTTTTGCTTAGCCACACAGACGAAGTGGGCGCACCAGTTAGACGACTATATGGTAGCATTAAACACCGCAAAGTCAAAGTCATCTCGGTATTCACCATGCGAGCTGAACTTAGGCAGGGAGCTCATGTTGCCCATTGACCGAAAAATGCAGTTACAGGAGACGATGGGTATGACAAAGGAAGAGTTTGGTCGAAAGCTGCTGCAAGATGTAACAGACATGCGAGAGCAGGCTCGGTGTAATTTAAGAGAGTCTCAACTACGGCAAAAGCAATACTTCGATCAAAACCGTAGGGACTTTACGTATAAAGTAGGTGACTTAGTCAAAATCGTAAATAAGAGACTGTCATCAAAAGAGAATAAATAAGCAAAGTCGATGGGTCTGCGGTATACGGGACCGTAGAAAAAAGTGGAGGTCCACTCAAACTTAACATACAGTATCCAAAATCCAGAGGAACCGGGCAGCAATCCGGCGCGATTTCACACGTTCCTTATGTTGCCATACCACGCAAAAGAGACCGATGAGCAAACCGTGGGCGACAATATGGTTCCGGCCGGTACAGAAGGTGAGACACCGGATACCGAGAACCGGCCAGCGCGGGTTAGCCCAAACCCCGTTACAACACCAGTAGCGGGAACCGAGCCCTCACTAGACTCCGGTATAAGTCAAAGTAGAGGTACGACCGCGACAGACAGTACCGACCGTGGTACGGGTTGGATGGGAGGTATGGGACCTCTGGATCTGTCGGACGAATACGAGATTAACATTGATGACCCACCACCACCGAAGCGGTATGCCAGCAGAGCGCGTTCAGCACCTGACCGCTTGGGCATCAATTTCATTGATACCGGAGATGACACCGAGAGTGTCATAGAGATGTAGTTGAATAATTTTTCATTTCTTTAATTTTCTTTTTAATCTTATTTTTAAACTATTTTTGGTAAAAATAAAATCACAATAAATTGCATGACATATAAAAATAGGAAAAAGTTTTATACAAATTAAAAAATAGAGTGTTTTAGGTTAAGGTGGGAAGGATAGGGTTGTCTTGGCGGGCACAAACCTTATTCTTTATCACGTCCTATGGTGTGTACGACGTTAAACTGCGCCGCACGCTCGTCCCGATCTCCACCGTAGGGGCGGGCATAGAAGGCGGGCATAGAAGGTAAGATCTTAACTAAGGTGAAGGTCTAAATCCTTTACAGGTAGGGAAGTCGGGAGCAGAAGCTCGGGCTCAAAGCTGCGGGAGCAAAGATAAACCAGCCGGAGTAAAACTCCTCACCCTCATGGACCATCGCAAATGATGTTAGTGTAGGGAATACCGAAATACTCGGTCTGGCGCAAAGCTGTGAGCGGATATAAAGCAGCCACGATCCTAAAGGCGTTCGAAAAGATGTGAGTCCGGGGTCCGAAATCATTATTCTAAGCATCCGAGTCCGGAAACCCGTAGGTTATGACAGGATAGTTTGAAGGGGCACAGTCCCAGTTAGCCAGTAAGGCGTGATCTTTATCCCATCAGAAAGGTACCACAGACCGTAGAAACTACGCTAGCCAAGGACACCGTCATCGTAAAGGCGCAAGCATTGTAGTGAGGCATTATGATAGCCGGGAAAAGCTCAAAGCTTAGTTAGAGTAAACAAGCTAAATCCAGACTAAGATCTGAAGTACCGGCCAGCAAGGCGGTAAAATCGTAGTTGGAGTTGCATATTCGGCCCGTAGACCATCATGAATGATAGCCGGGACCGCGATGCAGTAGTTGGTAGAGAGATGTATCGGTTTCCATGACCATCATAGATGCCAGTCAAAAGTGGAACCCAGTAGGCGGTGAGGAGCGCAAAGCTTCGGAGAGTCAGCAACCCAGGCCTATGAGCTTGGGTAACCCCCATTAGCCACAGTTAGCAGAGGGGGCACCGAAATCGCGGTAGGCGGTGCATAAAGATACTTGCTAGAGCGGAACATATGCGTCCCGCAGCCTAAAAATAGGTTAGGGAGTACGGTACTCAAATCCCGTGCGGAAAGAAAGATTAAGATAGCGATTCAGGTAGACCGGGATCGGTATGAGAGTTAGAGGGAACATCGTAGGTAGACACCGGTAGAGCGCCGGGTGTATGAATATAGAGGCTCAAGTAGTTCAGCTGCGGTAGGCAGGCACCAAAGACCATCGACGCGGTCGTCGGTCACAGTTGTAGTCTTCGGTAGTAGTTGTCTTCGGTTGGCAAAATGACAGTACTAGGGTAGGTAACCCCTGATAGGAATGACGGGCGGCGGTCCCAGATACGTTTATCCATCGCGACACTAAGTTCGAGCAAAGCACTGGTTTGGCCGGTGTCCAAATTATTTAAGTAAGGCCACGCTTCGGCGTGGCCACATGCCTGCAAGTATAAAAAATCGTTAATCCCATGCAATATTATTACCGGGCGTGACTGGGATACCGGGAACAGAGTTAGTGTGAGACTCGGGAGTGGTCAGATACAGGACCTACACGGGCAACCAGAGCGGCGCTGAAGCCTGGTTGGGGCATACCGTTAGTTGTAAGCGGCCGTATAGGCCGCATAGGTGATAAGTGTTAGGGTTTGTTTCAACTTTTATTTGCAGTAGCCTTAGCGACCCGGAGAAAGGTGATTACAGTCCGGAGGGATGGCTGGAAGGACAACTAGAGGCGCTGAGCCGAGTTAAATTGGCGAGGAGCGCAGTAAATACCCCAGTCGACCGCGTCCTGGATGATGCGGATGGAAATAGGGATGCTGGAAATCAAGCGAACCTTAGTTGACCAAGGCCTGAAAGTGGAAATGTTCGGTGGAGGCAACGCAAAGAAAACCCGAGTCGACCGCGTCCTCGAGGAAATGAGGTGACCAAGCGAGACCAACAGGAGGTAATCCCGGTTCAACACGCGTTAAGGAACTTGGAGGCACAGTTGATGCGAGTCCTAAACGCGGTAGTGAAGTTGCAAGTACAGAACCGGAAGCGAGCTGCCAAGTCTGGCCAAGAACGGGCTGCTGATGAAGAAGCCAGAGACACATCAGAAGCAAATTGAAGCAGAAGCGACCGAAGACCGCGAACAAGGCATCAAGATCGCCGGTCAAGAGAAGGTTTTACTACAAGCTAACAGCGATGCGGTGCAGCAGCACTGGAGAGGCATGATGTATGTATGTAGGAGTGTAGGGTTGCGAGAAACCAGGGCGTATATATTTTTGTACTATATTTTAAACAAAATTTTTAAACTTTTAAATATTGCTGTGCAATATATGTCTATTTTTATACCGCAGCGCGGTCAATGTTAATGTTAAGTATTATTTTTTGTGTAAGGCTGTATGTTTTATATACTGCAGAGCAGTTATTTGGTTTATGTTGTAGCACAATGAGGGTGCGTGGTGTGTTCATTTTATACCGCGATGCGGTCTGGGGGTGTTTACAAACATTGTATTACACGACTAAGTGATTGTATTTTAAACAGCATAGGCGGAATTTTAAGTTTTTACGTGTAATACAGGTGTAGACGATAGTTTTAAGTGGCTAGCAACGGGATAGCGAGTTGCGGTACCCGGTGTAGTAATGATTGTAAACATGTTAAGTTGTTAAGCCAAGGGTTTGGAAAAGGAACCGTGAATATTTATTTTTGTACTATTTTATTTATAAGTTTTATGCATTTTGGTGCGTGTATTTTAATGTTATACCGTAATACGGTCATTTTATGTTTTGGCGTTGGGCCGTTGTACAAAAGTCAAAAAGGTTATACCGCGATGTGATGGATGTGATTTTTTTTACCTTCAAAGAGGTTTTTTATCCATCTAGTTATACCAAGTTACGGCTTTGCGGTATGATGTGTTTGTAAAATATTAGGTTAAGTGTTGACGCGGTACCGGGATACAGTCCGGCAGTATTGGATATTGTATTGCAATAGTGTTATGATTGTATGTTAAGGTTTGTAATGCAAGGAATAGACTAGAAAGGAGCTAGGACCGTAATACCGAGTAGTGGTACCGGGGTGAACAGTAGTCAGGGACGACCGGCTGGGCAGTAATGTGATGTGATTGCAATCAATGGAAACCACCCAAATAACTTCAAGGTGGCTTCATAGGGCAAGGTCTGCCCGGTAGCGAGCGGGGTCCAGTGTGAAAAAAAAGTGGAGCATACGCGCGAATGCAACCAAGCTGCGGGTCCCAGGGCACTCTCATTTACACCTTTCTTTCAACGGTCACGTACTCAAAGGGCATACTTCGATGCTGTGAGAGTACTAACCAGTTGAAATAGGTGGGGAGAATAGTGTGAAGAAAAATATAAATGTATGGAAGGGGGCCGTTTATTATTAGCAGTTGAGGAAATAGAACAATGGAGCTGAGAGCAACAACCGGAGAGAGACGTCAGCTTGGTCAGTTATTTTCCGCGGTCTATAGCAGTGAGGAAATGTAGGTATAAGGACAGGAGCGGGCTAGGTAGTATAGGAGAATGGAGAAGAAGGGCAGAGCAAGGAACGACGGTTGACGAGTTGGATGGTGACGTGGCACTCTCATCCGGAGCTGGGCTCCTCTCGTCCAAACTAAGAGTTTTGACTTTACTTCCTAACTAGAGACCGAACGATATACAACGTCGGGTGGAACAGAGTTTATTGAGGTCAAGTATTAAGGTTGCCCGCCGCCATCTTTTATTTATCTGTGTATTATTATATTGTTAATCGAACTAATCCTCCATTAATTCTAGTTGCAAACGTTATTGTTAATTACTAGTGTATAATAAGTGTAATTATTAGATCAGTTGATTTGTAGCCGTTGCGGCTGTATGTTTATTTATAAATTGTGAAACACGAAACGGATAGAGAACGGGAATTATTAAACTAACATTTCCTGTAAAGTGTACTGTGTAAAACCATTGATTTCGTGAGACCTTACGGCCCGTAGAAGCCGGCATAGGAAGTGTTGTGGTGCATAGCATAACCGGGTACCGGAGTTATCGCGGTCATTAAAGTAATTCCGGGTGTCAGTGGCGAGGCTTCATACCTGTCACCGGCACACCGACCATAACACTTGTGAATCCCATCTCCCATCACGGAGCATACACCGAAGCACCGGGGCGCGGTCGGTCCTACTAGGACGGTCCTGATACGTCGAACGAAGAGGCTGGGAGAAAGCGGACCGGGCGAGGGAGACCGCCGACCGGGCAAACGCGGTCGGACAGAGCTGCATAGTCCTACATCCCAAGAAGCGGATCCCGAGACGCGGTCGGACTACGGTCTAGCAAGGAGCGAAACCTCGACCGGGACGTGGAGCGCGGTCCCGGACCGATTAGAACTTCAAGTTTTGCGCCTCTACCTGCAGGGTCAAAAAATGCTGTATTTAAGTTTTGGTCTGTTAGTAATATAGTAATAGCCCCAGCCAAAACAGGAAGGGATAGTAGTAATAAAATAGCAGTAAGAAAAAGGGATCAAACAAATAGTGGAGTTCGATCTCAAGTTATACCTGGAGAACGTATGTTAATAATTGTAGTAATAAAATTAATAGCACCTAAAATTGATGACACTCCTGCTAAATGAAGACTAAAAATTGAAAGATCAACTGAACCTCCAGCATGAGATACATTAGAAGCAAGAGGGGGGTAAACTGTCCATCCCGTTCCTGCCCCTCTTTCAACTAGTCCTCCAGCAAGCAATAGCGTTAAAGAGGGAGGAAGCAATCAAAATCTTATGTTATTTATTCGAGAAAAAGCTATGTCTGGGGCCCCAATTATTAAAGGTACTAATCAGTTACCAAACCCACCAATTATAATTGGCATAACTATAAAAAAGATTATAATAAAAGTGTGTGCAGTAACTATTACATTATAAATTTGATCATCTCCGAATTATCTTCCTGGCTGTCCTAATTCTAATCGAATTAATAATCCAAAAGCAGTTCCAACTATTGCGGACCAAAATCCGAAAATTAAATAAATAGTCCCAATGTCCCTATGGTTTGTTGAGAATATCCATAGAATTAGAAGAGTATCTGATCTAAGGTGTTAAACTGTAAATTTAATTAGGAGTCCAAAGCTCCTCTTCTTAATCTATTTTCATAGTTGAATTGCAAATTCGGCTTTCTTTTTTTAAAGGTAGATTTTAAAAATTTACAAGGGTTTTTCTTATATAATAAACTTTGAAGGCTTATAGTTTTATTAACTTAAAATTTTAAGTTAATAAAACTATAAGAGGGGAAACTTTGTTAATTGCTAGACTTATCCACATAAATATCTGAGACTTACTACCTAACCCCCCAATATTTTTTATTGGGTTATTTTGGGAGAATAAAAAAATTGAGTAACATAGTCGAATATAGTATAATAGTGAAATAAAAGAGGCCCCCAGAAGTGTTAATATAGTAAAAATTAATTTTATAGCTATTTGTTTTTAATTACTACTAATTTTCTTAAAAATCCTAAGAAGGGGGGAAGACCCCCTATTGATAAAATATTCATAGAAAAGATTAATTTTCTGGCCTTGGTTAGATAAATTTTTGAAAGCTCCGAAACTTTTTTTACCTTAAATACGCTGAGCCATAAAAAGAAACCTATCATAATAACGCTATAAAATATAAAGTAGGTTATTCATGTTTTTATTCTAATAGCGACCCCAGAAATTATTCAAGCACCGTGGATTATTGATGAATAGGCAACTACCCTAATAATAGAGTTTTGATTTAATCCTCCTAATGCCCCAATAACAGCTCTTAACAATAAGAATATAAACAATAGGTTAGAATTAGAATAGGAAAGAAACATAAAAGGGGCAATTTTTTGCCAGGTCAAAATAATAAATGATTGTGATAATCTTGTAAATTCTAAAACCTGGGGTAATCGAAACTGAAATGGGAGTACTGGGGGAGTATATTGAATAATATAAGATAATAAAGGAAGTGATAATAATAATAGAAGCAAAAGTTTGGACCAAAAAATACTTAATATCTGAGCTAGTGGAATTCAAATTAAATTTATTAACTAAAAGGGGGACTAATATTATTAAATTGATTTCTAAAGCTAACCAAGAGATTACCCAACTATTACAAGAAATAGCCAAAATTGTACTGTTAATTAAAATTAATGTAAACATAAGATTGCTTGATTTTAAAAACATTAAAAAGAGAATAAAATTCATATTTGAGGTATGAGCCCAACAGCTTTAACTTTAGCTTATCTTTTTAAAATTTTATGTCGTGAAATAGGTTATATTTATTTTATATGAATAAACAATTTTGAGTTTTTGGGAACCAGTGAAATTCTGGTAGTATAAAAAAAGAAAGACAGAAAACAGTATATATATATATGCATACATATATATATATGTATACATATAAATTATATATATATATATTAAATATATATACATATGTGTATATACATATATATATGTATATTATAAATTTGTGTATAAAATAATAATAAATTATTATTTTTAAATAAAATCTTTTACATATATGTTTTTCTCTTTTGTAAAAATAAAAAAAAGAGAAAAACATACATTTTTTTCCGCGTAGCTCGCCTCTCTCATAAAAGTTTGATTCTTGCTTTAATATTAGTTTTTAAAAAAATTTACATGTAAGTTTGATAATGAAAATATTTCTAGTTAAATTTTAATTTTTATCGCAGTAACTAGTATTAGGCTACTTATTATTAAAGTTTAGTTATTTAAAATAAAGGTTTGAATTAATTTGTGCCAGCATTCGCGGTTATACTCTAAACTCTAATTAATATTTTTGGTGAAAATTAATTTTTATTTTAAATATTTAAAAAATAGATTTTATGATTGTAAAATCTTTATTTTTATTTTTAAAATTAATTATTATTATTCCAAATTATTTTATTTAACCTGGATTAGATACCCAGTTTTATTTTTGGGGGTGTTCCTTAGTTGTAAATTTTAAAACTTAAAGAATTTGGCGGTAAATTAATCTTTACAGAGGAACCTGTTTTATAATCGATAGTCCACGTTTTTTTGCACTAATTTATTCATTTATATACCGTTGTTTTTAAATTAATCTTAAGATTAATTTAAAATCTTTTTTAAAGAGAAAATCAAATCAAGGTTTAGTTATTAATTAGAAGAAATTGGTTACAATAATTTAAAATTACAGTTTCTTATTATACTATCA
This sequence comes from Dicyrtomina minuta, assembly GCA_949802685.1. Taxonomy (NCBI): domain Eukaryota; kingdom Metazoa; phylum Arthropoda; class Collembola; order Symphypleona; family Dicyrtomidae; genus Dicyrtomina; species Dicyrtomina minuta. The sequence continues at coordinate 32,966,599 of OX461812.1, read as the reverse complement.
TAAGGATAAGTTGGATTTGTAAGTAAAATATAAGCTTTTTTTAGTCATTTTGGAATAGTTCTAGTTTATGTACACATCGCCCGTCATTCTCGTTATAAAATGAGACAAGACTATTAGACTATAGACTACAAGACAATATTATTTATTTTTCTCGAAAAATAAATAGCTATATTAATGTAAAAAGTAGTAGAATTTATTTTTGAGTACTTTACTATGGAGGAGAAATTTTATTTCGGTTTATTTTATATCTAGTTTTTTTTTAATTAAATTCAATTTAACTTGATTAATTTAATTAATTAATTCTTAATTAATTATTGACTTAGGTTAATATTTAAAGTGATAATCTTTTAAATTTATTTAGTCACAAATTTTATTTTATTTTACCTATTTTATTTAAGCTTATAAACAGCTATTATTAGATTAAGTTAAATTTCAGGATTATTTATTTAATATATTTATTTTAATGGCTTGTGGTTTTATTAAAAAGTGTCTTTTTTCAAAAATATTTTCCATTATAATGATACTATGAATAATATTTTTTTTTTAATTTATGCAAAAAAATAAATTATATAAACTCGGCAATAATAAATTTGAATGTTTAACAAAAACATTTTTTTTAGTTTTATTTTAAAGTATAGTCTGCCCACTGAATTTTTTAAAGGGCCGCGGTATTCTGACCGTGCAAAGGTAGCATAATCATTAGCCTTTTAATTGAAGGATTGAATGAATGGCTTAACAATTTTATTATTTATTTAATTTATGGTATTAAATTAAATTTATAGTAAAAATTCTGTAAAATTTTTGTTAGACGATAAGACCCTATAGATCTTTATTTTAACACAATAGGCACAATTTGGCGGAATTGTGCCTATTGTGTTAGAGTTTTATTGGGGCAATATTTAGAATAAAAACAATTTCTTTTATATACTTAACTAAAAATTTTATCCACCATTTTGAATCTAAAAAGTTACCTTAGGGATAACAGCGTTATATTTTTGGAGAGTTCTTATCGATACAATATCTTGCGACCTCGATGTTGAATTAAAGTTTCTGATTAGGGCAGCATTTAATTAAGATAGTCTGTTTGACTATAAAAATTTTACATGATTTGAGTTCAAACCGGCGTAAGCCAGGTTGGTTTCTATCTTCAAGGTAATATTAATCTTTTTAGTACGAAAGGATTAAATGATTTTAATATTTAGCTAATTTGGCAGAAATTGTTTTTGATTTAGAATCTTTATATTTGAGTTAAAATACTTTAATTTAGTATATTATTGATTTTTTTTCATGTTTTTTTCTTATCTACTATTATTAGATGGGGTTTTGGTTAGAGTTGCCTTTATAATTTTGCTAGAGCAAAAAGTTTTGGGGTACATTCAATTGCGTAAAGGTCCTAATAAAGTTGGGGTTGTAGGAATTGTTTAATCTTTTAGAAATGCTATTAAGTTGTTTATTAAGGAGCAGTTTTTTCCTAATAAAAGAAACTTTATGGTTTATTACTTTTCCCCCGTTGCTTCTTTATTTATTGTTCTTTTTTGTGGGTGCTTATACCATTAAAAATAAATACAGTTAACTTAATGCTCGGGGGCTTGTTTTTTTTGTTGCACTAGTTTTGGGGTATATTGCTTAATCGGTAGAGGTTGATCTTCTAATTCGAATTATGCTTTAATTGGAGCCATTCATGGTATTGCCCAAACTGTTTCCTATGAAGTAAGAATGGCTTTGATTTTTTTAAGACTTCTTTTTAATTAACTCATATAATTTTTTTCTTTCTTTTATAATCAATCTGCTGTGTGGTTTATTTTTTTCTTTTTACCTATTTTTTTTGTTGGTATACCTCAATATTAGCCGAGACTAATCGCACCCCCTTTGATTTTGCTGAGGGAGAGTCTGAGTTAGTAAGCGGTTTTAATGTAGAATACTCTAGTGGTGGGTTTGCATTGTTATTCTTGGCTGAATATGCCAGAATTATTTTTATAAGATACTTTGTTATTATTTTAATGTTTGGGGGACTACAGCACGGGTTTTTATTAAATAACTTAATAGGTATAATTTTTATCTATAGCTTTTTGTGAGTCCGTTCTTGTCTTCCTCGGTATCGTTATGACAAACTAATAAATTTAGCCTGAAGGATTTACTTGCTTATATCCCTTTTTTTATGACTTTTTATGTTTTTTTAAAAATTGTCACTCTAATCAGTGGTTTTTTAAATTTTAAAAGAAAAATAAAATTAGTAAAGGGATTAAACCTTTCTAATCTGTTTCTAAGACAGACACTTGGGCAGTTAGCCAACTAATTATATTACTATTTTATCTCATGTTTTTTGGGTTAAAGGATTTATAATAAAGTAACTAAAAAAAACTACTGTTAGCACCTGCCTTAGTATAATATATGGATCTTCTACTGGTCGTGCCCCAATTCAGGTTAATAAAATAACAATATTTAGAAGAGATCAAAATATAATCTTGTTTATGGGGTAAAATTGTGTGTATTATTGTTTTTTGGGTGAGGGGTAGAATAAATAGGATTGCGATTGATAGTAGTAGTAGTAGTAGTATTGATTTATTGCGTTTCGGGCGATGCCCATACACAAATCATAATTTACAAAATTCAATCAATTATAATAGTGATAAGTCAAAGAAACTGGATCAGCCATCATCCGTTAATTCATGTTCTTTCTTTGAGTAGCTTGCCAATAAAACATCTCAAACATACTTTAGACTTACGAGGATTTTTTCACTTAATGTAACATTTTGAATAAATTTAAAACATACTACATGCACATTATCGAGATTCACAATTTCAATGAGGCCTTGACTATTTTTGGAGTTACACTTTCCACTAGTGGATACATTTTTCACAACATCATATTATCTTTTATCTTGTATAGATCTTTACATTACTGATAATTTTGACATTCTTTTCTTAACTATCTGGCTCCTTGAACCGTAAAGCGAGAGAGGAACAATATATTGTTCACATTCTCCAAGAATTATTAACACTGTAATTAAAGGAAACCCGTTTACACTGATAAATTATACGCATAGTAATTATTATAGGAAATATGTTTAGAGCAGAATTAACCAGGAGTACTTCCCCACTCGAGTAATTGAGTTCCGTTGCTTCTATATTGCTTCCCATCTACAGAAATGCCGAATCTTCTGATGAACTGTACCACTGCCGTTGGATTTCGATGTTTGAACTGCCAAAACATTTCTGTTGTATGTTTGTACATTGCTTGCTCTGATTTAATTAGGTATGGGTAAATGCGAACTTCCTTCTGATGGAGTTTTAACTGGGATTTTTTCTTCATTATTAGCGAAACTATACTGCTGTCCGCCAGTTTCACAAATATCAAGGGGGGGTTGCCAGGACTAGACACGGTGGCTCTCCGAGCATCTTCAACCTCATACCTAGCAAGAACGATTCCAAGTTTATAGGCCAAGAGGTCTAGGGTGTCTTCTTTAGCTGACTTGTTCACTTTTAGGCCCAAAATTACGAATTCTTTGCTTCTGTTTACTTTTTCTACCTCTGACAGTCTAGACTGCAGACCTGCTAGCTGGTTGTTGGCACCTACAATTTAAGCTCTTTGCACTTCCACCCGGGATTCTAATGCAGAGATTTTATGATCTAATTGAGCAACCTTACTGTTGATTGTGTCTTCCGGAATTTCATCAAGTTCCTTATGTTTATATCCGTTTTGTGGAACAGTGTTGTTTTCTATTAAACCTTCTAGCTGGTCCTTAAAATAAGAGATTTCTGTCTCCCCATCGTCCCACCATGATTTCAGTTTAGCAACCAGCTCGTTTAAAGTGGTAACTTTGCTGTTGACACTGTTTTCTGAAATCTCAATTTTCTCAGTTATTTCCTTCTCCAATTTTTGAAGCATTGTATTGACCATGTGCATGACTCCATTTGACACGATTGAGGTAATTGGATGCGACAACGACTTTAGTTGCACGGCAACCTGCTCCTTCACCAAATTCGAGATTTGATCCGTAAGTGGGGGTGTTGTCTTGCTTTTGCCTTTTGACATCTTCAAAACCTATCAGAATATATTTCTTGCTAGTATCTTACAGCCTACTAGTAGGAAAATATAAGAATAGAGCCTTCCGGCCTACGTATTTAATTAGATGGAACTTAGCTCTTTAGTTTTCAGTTAAGTCCTAGTAAGAATCGTATCCAGGGGAAGAATTTCTTCAATTTTGTCTCTGCTTCTTTTTTCTTATTATGTACACAGTGTAGGTAGTATAGCGTATGGCGTGGTCGAAATAACTACACCCCAAAAATAGTCTAGAATCTGTAGAAATGTAACTTCTTCGATCGGATTCTGATGTTACTAGTTTAGTTTAATACAGCTTAATTGTTAGAATAACTGGAAATATGATTTTAACTGTAAAAATCGACAAGTTAAATAAAACAATTTCAACTTTTTCTAGAATAAAATAGACCGGGATGTTCCTCCGACGAGCGCTAGATGGCCCTATAATAAAGTAACTAAAATAAACTACTGTTAGCACCTGCCTTAGTATAATGTATGGATCTTCTACTGGTCGTGCCCCAATTCAGGTTAATAAAATAACAATATTTAGAATAGATCAAAATATAATCTTGTTTATGGGGTAAAATTGTGTGTATTATTGTTTTTTAGGTGAGGGGTAGAATAAATAGGATTGCGATTGATAGAACTAGTGCAATTACTCCACCAAGTTTATATGGAATTGATCGCAAAATTGCGTAAGCAAATAAAAAATACCATTCAGGTTGAATGTGAGGTGGAGTCACTAAAGGATTGGCCGGAATAAAATTTTCACAATCCCCTAATAAATATGGTGACACTATTCTTATTATCACTAACGCTCAAATTATTACAATAAACCCAAACACATCCTTTGTTGAAAAAAAGGGGTGAAAAGAAATTTTTTCTGCATTGGAGTTTACACCAACTGGGTTGTTAGATCCAGTTTGGTGTAAAAATGATAAATGAATTATTACTATCGCAGTAATAACAAAAGGCAATAAAAATTGTAGTAAGAAAAATCGGGTTAAAGTGACGTTGTCAATTGCAGAGCCCCCCCAAACCCACTGAACTATTGTAGTCCCTAAATAAGGAACTGCTGATAATAAATTAGTAATCACTGTTGCCCCCCAAAATGATATCTGCCCCCATGGTAAGACATATCCTACGAAAGCAGTTCCTATAACTAAGAATAGAATTAAAACTCCCACCGCTCAAGTTTCCTTATACAGGTATGAGGCGTAATATATACCTCGCCTGATATGTAAATAGATACAAATAAAAAAGAATGATGCCCCATTGGCATGTATTACTCCTAATAATCATCCGTAGTTTACATCACGCATAATGTAAATTACTCTTGAGAATGCCAATGACACATCCCCGGCGTAATGTATAGCTAAAAAAAGGCCAGATATGATTTAGATTATTAAACATACTCCTAATAAGGAACCAAAGTTTCATCATGCAGAGATGTTTATAGGAGTTGGGAGCTCTACCAGAGATCCATTATTAATTCTAATAAGAGGGTGTGTTTTTCGTAAATTTTTCATTAATTTTTTGTTGATCGGATTGGCCCAATTTTATTTCTTGTGATTTTTACTACTACAATTAAAGTAATTAATAGGTAAAATATTCTAACAATAGTTGGCACTATAGTTGTTTCTGTTATTATTTTATAAAAATTTAAGGGGAGTCTTATTTCCTGGGGGGAAGAAAGTTAAGCTGACACAACATAAATCAAAATTATTATAGGAGCAATAATTTTTATATCAATTTTTAGCTTAAAATTTTCGTTTGATGCTAGGCTGCAGATGTAAATAAATAAAACTATTAGCCCACCCAAGAAAATAAGAAATAAAATATAGAAGAATCAAAAAGTACTATTAACTAGTCATACTAACATACAAATAAAAAATGTCTGTATAATAATATTTACTATTAACAGTATTGGATGATTTATATTAATAAAAATTAGTCTTAATGCTATGGGCGCTAAAAGCTTTCTTCTAAAAGAAAGAAAAAAATTCAAGATTTATTTAAAATAATAATATAAACTTTGGAAGTTTAAGTTAAGTAAATAACTTTTTCTTGTAGTTTATTCAAATATTTTTTATTTTTGGTTTACAAGACCAATATTTTTTTAAAACTAAATAAACTTATTTTAATAATCTACTTTATTATACTTCTTAGAGATATGTATATTTTTAGCTCTAAGCGAAAACATCTTTTACTTACTCTCTTAAGCCTTGCGTTTATGGTTTTAGCTATTTTTATAGCTATTTTTATTATACTTGGTTCTTTTCATTTTTTTAAAGTCTATTATATTTAGTTTTTGCAGCTTGTGAGGGAGCATTAGGGTTATCTATCTCAATCGGAATAAGCCGAGCTTATGGAGGGGAATATTTAATGACAACAAAAAAGTCTATTTAAGTGTTTCTTTGATAGTCTTTTTTTATTTTTTTTCCTTTTTACTTTGATTTCTACTTTGTCTTTTTTTGTTGATACCATTTCTTTTTCTCTTATTTTTTTATCTTTTTGACTCACTATTCTTATGATGTTTTCTAGATATATAGTTATTTTTTAAAAAACCAGAAGAAATTTTTATTTGTTCTTAATTTTTTTTCTTGTAATTGTTTTAATTATAAGCTTCTTTTTTTCTAGCTCTTTGTTATTTTTTTTGAGGTCTCTCTTATTCCCACCCTACTTATAATTATATGCTGAGGGTACCAGCCGGAACGCCTTCAAGCTTCTGTTTATTTTTTGTTTTATACTTTGTTTGGGTCTCTTCCTCTCTTATTAGTTCTTTATTTATTAATAGAAGGGGAGCAAGATTTTTATTTTTTCAAATAAACTATATTGTTATAAACAGATGTGCGGTAAAGTTTATTATTCTATTATTTATTATAATAGCTTTCTTAATTAAAATGCCAATATATTAATTTCACCTGTGGCTTCCAAAAACTCATGTGGAGGCTCCAGTAGCTGGATCTATAATTTTGGCTGGTGTGTTATTAAAACTTGGGGGATATGGAATTTGTCGTATTCTTTGTTCTGTGTCTTTTATTGTATCTTATACTAGAACTTGAATTATTAGTTTAAGCTTAGTTGGTATATTATTTGTGGGGTTTATTTGTTGTCGTTTAAATGATTTTAAAGCTTTAATTGCATACTCTTCAGTTGCACACATCGGTTTAGTTTTAGGGGGTATTATTTCTTTTTTTTCTTGGGGTTACTCTAGTGGTCTTTTAATAATAGTTAGCTATGGATTAGCCTTTCTGGCCTTTTTTGTATTGTCAATATATACTATGAACGAATTTCTAGTCGTAGACTTTTCTTAAATAGGGGGCTATTAATATTAATTCCTGGGTTTGGCTTAATAATTTTTTTGCTATCTGCTGCTAATATTTCTGCTCCCCCTACAATTAATCTTTTATCTGAAGTCTTCTTAATGTTTAGTGTATTGGGATACACTAATATAATACTTATTGTATTTCCCATCGGGTCTTTTATGGGAGCTGTTTTTACTATTTATATATTTTCACACTCCCAACATGGTAAAAACTTTAATTCTATGTTTAGATGACTATCTGCTAGTTCTCGTGGAATTAATACTCTTTTATGTCATTTAATTCCAATCAATCTTTTGTTGTTAAAAAGATTAAATTTATTATTTATCTAGTGCTTGAGTAGTTTATTCAAAATATGAATTTGTGGAGTTCAAGATAACGTAAGGTTTTCAGGTAATTAAATTATTATCTATTTGTTTTTATTTGGGTATTATACTTTTTTCAATTAGATTAACAAGTGCATATTTAAGTTTGATTTTTTATAGTTCCTCTTTTACTTTATTTTTGGAGTGAGAGATCTTAAACTTTAACAGTTTTTCAATAGTGATGCTTTTTTTGTTGGATTGGATGAGTCTAAGATTTATAAGTGTTGTATTAATAATTTCTAGAATAGTTTTATTTTACAGAAACAGCTATATAAGGGGGGATGTTAATTTAATTAAGTTTATTTTTTTAGTATTTTTATTCGTAGTTTCAATGGTTCTTATGATTATAAGCCCCAATTTAATCAGAATTATTTTAGGTTGGGATAGACTTGGTTTGGTTTCATACTGTTTAGTAATTTACTATCAAAATAATAAGTCTGCTAATGCTGGTATAATTACAATTTTATTGAATCGTATTGGTGACGTTGCCATTTTGCTAGCAATTTCTTGAATACTAAACTTTGGTTCTTGTAATTTTTATTTTTTGCCATTTGTTTATAGTAATAGTTTAATGTTAATTCTTTTATTTTTAATTAAATTAGCAGCAATAACAAAAAAAGCGCAAATTCCCTTTTCTGCTTGGCTTCCTGCAGCAATAGCGGCCCCTACCCCGGTTTCTTCTTTAGTTCATTCTTCTACCCTGGTTACTGCTGGGGTTTATTTACTTATTCGATTTAGAAATGTAATTAATTTTCATTTTGTTCTTTTTATTATTGCTGTGACCACTATGCTTATAAGAGGAATTGGGGCTAACTATGAAATGGATTTAAAAAAGGTTATTGCCCTATCTACTCTTAGCCAGCTTGGAGTAATAATAATGGTACTATCTTTAGGGATAGTGGAGCTATCATACCTCCATTTATTAAGTCATGCTTAATTTAAATCCCTCCTTTTATTGTGTGCTGGGTTTTATATTCATTCGATAGGAGACTGCCAGGATATCCGGTTTTTAGGCTCTATTTGAGTTGGCTCTCCTATTATTTCTTTATTTTTTCTTGCTTCTTCAATTTCTTTGTGTGGGTTTCCCTTTATAGCTGGGTTTTATTCTAAGAATATAGTTTTAGAATTTTCCTTCATAAAAAGCATAAATTTATTTATGCTTTTAATTGTTTTTTTGCTACAATTTTAACTCTAATATATCCTATTCGATTAATGTCTTTTGTTTTTATAGGTCTTTTATCATTTAAAACAGTATTAAATAAACAAGACGATTTTGGGATAGTTCTGCCCATAAGTATTCTCTTTATAATATCTATTGTGGGCGGGGCAATAATGTTTTGATGTTGTTTTCCACAATTTTTTATCTATCTTTCTACTTATATAAAAACATTAATTTTAGTTAGTTTGTCTTTTACATTATTTTTTATGTTGTTAAAAACTAACTTAAAGCCCTATATCAGAAACCCCTCTTTTGTTTTAGTATAATATGCAGGCTATCCTTATTTATCTTCTATAATGTTTATTAATTTTCTTCACAGAGGTCTAAAATATTTATTATTTTTTGATCAGGGCTGGCTTGAATTCTTTGGGGGCAAAAAAAGATATTATTTACTTGCCCGCAAAACAGGATACATTGACAAATTTAACACACTAGGAATTAAAAATTATTTACTGTTTTTTTTGCTGATTAGAGTTATAGTATGTCAATTTATTTAATTTAAATAGCTTAAAGTTTAAAACATAGTGTTGAAGTTACCAGGATTGTATTTTACTTTTAAATAGTTTTTAAAAAAATATAAAAATTTATTTATATAGTGAAAATATATTGTTTTTATTAAACTATATTAAAAAGGAAGTATAGGAATTTAACCTATAGACTTATAAGTTAGCGGCTTAAAGTTGATCCTCTTTCCTTTATTTTAAGGAAGTTAAAATTCTTATGGTCATTAACAGTGACTAACTATTTATTAGTTTCTTAAAAAAAGGGGTTTCATAAACCTAGTTTTCAGGTCAAAATTGAATGCTTAAAGCTTCCTATTTAAAAGTAGATCTTATGGATACTTTTTACATGCAAAATAAATGTTATTATTAACTACTACTCTATTTCTGTCAGTCTAATGACCCTTCATTTCATTCATGGATGGTCCCTACAATTAAAACTAAAATAAAAATTAGGGTTAAGCCCAATTTACTTCTTGTCCTATTCAATTAAATAAAATAGGCATAGGAATAATAATAGTAATCTCTACATCAAAAATTAAGAAAATTACAGCTAGAAGGTAGAAATGTAAAAAAAAGGGTAGGCAAGATATTCTCTTAGGGTCATACCCACACTCAAATGGGCTTATTTTCTCTCGAGAGAAAATTCTTTTAGCCGAAATTGATGAGTTTAATACGATTAATACTACTGAAATTAGTAAGGCCAAACAGAATACTATAAAAGTTATGCCCTCCAGAATAGGACTAATTGGAAGTTAAAATTACTTTTTATAATAAGGGCATATTTTATGAGCCCCATCAATAGATGTTTATATATAAAAATAGTCAAACTACATCTACAAAGTGTCAATATCAGGCTGCAGCCTCGAACCCAAAGTGATGTGCGCTAGAGAAATGAGCTTCATTTATTCGTAATAAACAAATTAACAAAAAAGTTGTTCCAATAATAACATAAAGCCCGTGAAACCCAGTTGCTATGAAGAATGTTGCACCATAAACAGCATCAGAGATATTAAAATTGGCTTCCCAATATTCTAATCCCTGTAATCTAGTAAAATAAATTCCTAAAACTAGAGTTATTACTAGACTTATATAAGCTTGACTAAAATTATTTTCAATAATTGAATGGTGAGTTCAGGTTACAGTAACCCCCAAAGAAAGAAGTACAATGGTATTTAATAGAGGAATTTGAAATGAGTTAAACGGGGTGACCCCTATTGGAGGTCATAGCAATCCAATTTCAATTCTGGGGGATAAACTTTTATGAAAAAATTCTCAGAAGAAAGACAAGAAAAAAAAGATTTCAGAAACAATAAATAAAACTATTCCTCATTTTATACCAGTAACTACATTAAATGTGTGTAGTCCTTGAAATTTTCTTTCTCGAGAGACATCTCGTCATCATTGATAAGACGTAATAATTAAAATTACTAATCCTAGTAATACTAGTTCTATCTTTATTGTGTGAAATCATTTTACTAGGCCAGAGGTAAGAGTTAGGGCTCCAATTGATGCTGTAAGGGGTCAGGGGCTTTGATCAACTAAATGAAATGAATGATTTTTTTTAACTATCATTAATGGTCCGAGATTTCTCTAGTGTATAAAGTTACTAGCACAGAAAATACATAGGATTGAATGACAGATACTAAAAGTTCTAGGGCTAGAAGTATAATTTGTGCTAATACGATTAATCCTATAATATACGCAGAAGCCCCAACAGCTTGGTTTCCTAATATTGTTATAAGTAAGTGACCTGCAATTATATTTGCTATTAGTCGTACTGCTAGGGTTATAGGACGGATTGTGTTTCTAATAGTTTCAATTAAAACTATAAACGGCATTAATGCGGTGGGGGTACTCTGATGGACTAAATGGGCAAATATGTGTATAGAATAGTTTATTCAACCATAAATTATAAGGCTAGCCATAAAGGCAAGGCCAAAGATAGAGTAATTGTCATGTGACTTGTTGCATTAAAAATATAGGGGAATAATCCAAGAAAATTATTTATTAAAATAAAGGTAAATAACATAATTAATAACGACGTTAGTCCCTTTCTTGAAGTTGGTCCAATAATAGTTTTAAACTCACTGTGTAGGATAGAAAGTATTTTTTTGATTATAGTGTTAAATTTAAAAGATCCCTTTCAGTATTTAGGCACTAAAATTATGATTACAATGAATAGGGCGATTCAGTTGTTTAAAATCTTAAAAGAAGAAGTTAGGTCAAAAATAGAAAATAAATTACTAATCATATTCAGTTGTTTTGAGGGTTATTTTTAAGGTTAAAAGACTTATTTATTTTAACTGTTGCTTCTAAATAGAAGTAATTTTTTCTTGCTGTAATTAAAGCACCAATAGTAGATATAACAAATAAAATTTCTCATATTAGGGGGGATATTTGTGGTATCAAGAAATATCTATTGGATAACTCAGATCTGACACTTCTACGTTATTATTTTAACTAAATTCTTTCATTAAGAGCAATTAATGCTATTATATGATTTAAGAGATCATTGCTTATTGTGTTTCAGCCACCTAATGTTATGCTATTTTTTTAACTCAAGATAAAAAATTTTTTGTTGTAGAAGCTTCGATAGAAATAAGCATAAAACTATGATTTGCCCCGCAAATTTCTGAACATTGACCGTAAAATAGTCCAGGCCGATTAGTAAAAAATCTAATTTGGTTTAATCGGCCTGGTACTGCATCAACTTTAACTCCTAATCTTGGGACCGTCCAAGAATGTTAGACTTCCGCAGCAGTAATTAAATTACGTACTTGTGTTATTATAGGAACCACAGTTTGATTATCTACGTCAATTAAACGGAAAGAGTTATTTAGTATTTCTGTTAATGGGATTATGTATGAGTCAAATTCTAAGTAAGAAAAGTCGGAATACTCATAAGATTAATATCACTGGTGGCCGATAGTCTTAATTGTTAATGAAGGCTTATAAACTTCATCTAGCAAATAAAGTAGTCGAATTGAGGGAAACCCGATAAAAAGCAAAATAACAGTTGGCACCACTGTTCAAAATAATTCTAGTGAGTGAGATTCTAACATCATTCTATCTATGTCCCTATTTGAAGTGGTTTTAAATAGATTATACCCGACAACAGTAATGATTAAAATTAAAATTGTTATAGCATGGTTATGAAAGAAAATTAATTGCTCTATTAATGGAGAAGAGGCATTTTGAAAATTTAAAGCTGATCATGTAGACATCTCTAAAAAATATTTTATTCTTATGAATGAATTTTAAACTCATTACAATTTTCTGCCACATTAGAACTTAGTTAGTAAAGTTAATTCAATGTAAGAGTGATCCGATGGGGGAGTATTTTGTAGTCATTCAATAGAAAGGGAAGTTAAAAAGTTTCTGTTAACTATTCGATTTGAAGATAAAGCTTCTCATAAAATAAATATAAATATAATTACTGCAATAACTGAAGTGTATCTTCCTACAGAGGACACGATATTTTATATAGCATATGCATCCGGGTAATCTGAATATCGCCGAGGTATTCCATTTAATCCTAAAAAATGTTGGGGGAAAAATGTTATGTTTACCCCAATAAATATAGTAACAAATTGAATTTTTAGTCAGTTTGAGTTTATAGGAGTCCCTCTTTATAGGGGAAACCAGTGAATTAGTCCTCCTATAATTGCAAACACTGCACCCATTGATAAAACAATGAAAGTGGGCTACTACGTAATAAGTGTCGTGAAGAACAATGTCAATCGAAGAGTTAGCTAAAATAATTCCTGTGAGCCCCCCCAAAGTGAATAAAAAAACGAATCCTAGGCTTCATATCAATGAAGGGGTGATAGTAAGATTGGATCCTTGAAGGGTTGCAATTCATCTAAAAATTTTTACTCCTGTAGGGATTGCAATAATTATTGTAGCAGCTGTAAAATAAGCGCGGGTATCTACATCCATCCCGACCGTAAATATGTGGTGAGCTCATACAATAAACCCTAAAAGTCCAATTGCCATTATAGCATAAATTATACCCAATTGTCCGAAAGTTTGTTTCTTTCCGCTCTCGAAAGTAATAATATGAGAGATCATTCCAAATCCAGGTAAAATTAAGATATAAACTTCTCCGACTAGAACTTCCAGTTTTGAGTCAGACAGGCGAGAAAAGGGGAGAGATTGGGAAATTCTACGTTACAATACCTTGCCATTGGCCGGCCATCTGTTGTGTGGAGTGTACATACGTTGACGACTCAGACACAAAGTGAAGTTTATGATAATAATAAACTATTATGGGCAATTCGACAAGAGCCTCGGATAGTGGCAAGGCAATCACAATTTCATTTATCAAGGTTGAAGGAAGTCGCATCTCTTTTCGAAATGATTAAAAAAAGGCAGGATACATAAGTAATTGATTAATGTTATTACCTGGAACTAGTTATAGGTACGAAAAAATTCAAATTTTAGGTGTAACACTGTTCTTTAAATTAGCTACTTACTTATTTACCTTCTTAATAAATGATTATCTGTATTATTACATACTAGACTTTAGCCCATCGCCAGCGTTTAAGTGCGCCTCATGGGGCCACTGGCCACGGTTACCCACTGTCACCCTCCTGTAACGTGTCTAGGGTTGGTGACGGTGTCTCACGCATAAAACTGAAGCAAAATACTATTTAAAAATGGGCTAATGGTGTCGTATTTGGGTCTGGACTTATCGTCACCAACCCTAGACACGTAACAGGAGGGTAACAGTGGGTAACCGTGGCCAGTGGTACCATGAGGCGCACTTAAACCATCGCTGGCGATGGCCTAAAGTCTAGTTATTATAATACTATAGTCATTAACATTTGTGTGTGGAACTGCGTGTGGAGAAGTGGAGTGTAGAGGTTGCTATGGCTTTAACATTGTAGACATTAAGAGTAAACATATAAACGAACTCCGACCACAGATATAGACTAATAGAGATGAACCACTACAATCCCTTCGCGGGTATACGCAGCTTCGAAGACAGTTTTAAAGTAGCGCCATGCGTAGATCCTGGCGAGAAAACGAACTAAAGCGAACAATGCAGAGTTCTGCTGCCGCTACTTAGCATTAAGAAATTACTTACTTGCACATTTAATTGTAGCGTCTGCATGTAATCCAATTTAGAAATTTAAGTCTCATTGCAATCAAAAAACTATATTCTGTCTTGTTATGTAAACTTTATTTCTATAGTTGCTATATTAGTCAAGATATTAAATCACAAAGATAAAACCTCAAATGCAGAAATGTGTGTGCTTCACATACCTACCGTAGAGTTTAGGATTGACCGAGCTTGATGCTCGGCAAGAATAAATTTTCTATGCATACGAATGAAAACTTTATTCGTGCTGACTAGAGAGTATCAAGCTCGGTTAGTCCCACACTCCGCAAGCACAGAACGCGTCGTTATACATGGCGTTGGGCGGCCAAGTCTCTTCCTGCCCCACAAGCATCTTTGTCCATCCAATCCAATACACTACTCTGCATTTGTAGGATCATAGTCCGTACATGTGTCTTGGAGTAACAGAGTCAGTTTTGGAGTTATTCTATTAACTAGGCTTGATATCTTGATTAACCTAAAGCTCAGAAATAATTTTTGCACAACAAGACAGAATATAGTTTTTTGTTTATCTTGAGACTTGAATTTCTAAATTCCGTTACACTACCACGCAACAATTAAAATAAGTAAAGTAATTACTTCTTAAACGTAAATATCCATTTCATTTGCAATGATCACCCGTTCCAGCTAATCGCTGTTGGGATCTCAGAACTTTTATGCATGATCACAACGGCGCTTTTTGACATGATCGACGGCGGCGCCTCTGGAAGCTCGAATCTTCCTATATTTCATGCGGCCCCGTGATTGAAGTTGTACGTAAGAGCTTTATCATTGCACTAGAAATTTCACGCAGTAGCGGCATCTACAAATTGTACCCAAACTTCTTGCTCCTTCGCCTTTAACAAGGAAGAGTATAGCAGCCAGTTTTTACATCCCGGAGACACCTTATCGGTGGAAACGGGAAGCATGCTTCAGCTTTTACTGCCAGCCTTTACTCTGTTGGTACATTTTACAGATGGCGTGTCGCCCCATACCTATGCCGGCTTTATCTCGTTGTCGGGTATCTATATAAGTCTATATCTGTGACTCCGACTCACACACGCTCACTTGTGCGAGCCAAGCTGGATTATGTGAAATGTAATGGTTGCCATAGATCAGCGTGACTGTAAAATTGAGATGTTGCAAGGCTCAAGTTGCTTATTCTCGAAACTTCTGACTTTGAATATTTTATCGGAGTCAGAATACCATGCAATTTTGTGTACCCTACATTGTTTTAGCTAATAATGTTGCCACAATGGAACTGCTTATGGGACGCTTACCGGCGGGACATTCCTGTATTATTACCTATATATATACACACATACCATCCCATACACACATATATATATAGTACATAACTAATGTACGCAGTACAATGCATACACACACACACACAAACCAACAAGCTGAGACAGGATTATTTCCTCAGCATTACAAATAATATTCTTAAATATTATTTGTCACAGCAGTGATTTTAGTCGCTCACTAAAATCACACCATCCTATCCTTTCTACAGTGACAATCCTCACACCATCTCCTCGAAGAGGAGCGGATAGAAGTTTTATTGCTTTGACCTCAATAAAACATACAACTCCACACAATCCACACAAACACACACACACACAAGTACATACAAGTACATACATTATAATTCTTTGTTTTAACATTCAATCACTATACCATTGATCTCAACCAATAACAAATACTAGCCTCAGTGCATTGAAGTGAAATAAAGAACCAGAACTCAGAATAGCGTGAACGAGGAAAGAGGCTAATTTATTTCTTTCCATATTTTCCACCATTTATTCGAATACTCATAATTCCACCCAGTGGTTTATGGGAGTTCTCATTGTCTATTCCTATACGGAATAACACGTTTCAGCACTCGCTTTACCCTGCAAACAATGTAAAGCCTTGGACCGTTTCAAATAACCGTCAAAACCGAGAAAACGGACCACAATCTCAACAAACAAACTGGATTAACAAACTACTGATTTTCCCCCCATAAGTCCTGGCCAGGCACTTCAACAATCAGTACCACAATAAGGAAATTTCTGAGAATAAAGCCCAGCTTTTTCTTTAATATTTTCCAATCCGGACTATCCTCACAAATAGTACAAACGCTATTTAAATTGATATTATTCCCAGAATATATCATTTTTTTTCCTACAAACAATAGAGGAAATATAATTGTGAAATTCTCCCAGAGATTTTACATTATATACTACAAACCGGACGTGAGGAGGGATTCCATTACAACTCACAAGGGAACCTCCCCCACTTGACGACTATAGATTTCTCCCAGAGAGTTTATTTTCTGTCATATTTTTGAGAGCACAAAACCTATCAAGTCATAGTAAAATCCTCCCAAAGGTTTTACGACTGACATTTTCTTTTGCAGCACTCACAAGGGAACCACCACCCGCATGACGATCATAAAATTCTCCCAGAGATTTTATTTTCGCTCATATTAAGGAGGGCACCACACCCTCAAATCGTCGTAACTGTCTTCCAGAGGCGTTGCGATCGATTCCAACTTACAAGGGACACACCCCGACTTCACAAATACAAAATTACAATTGGACAACAACTCAACAATACAATAATAAGGTTCTCCCAGAGAAATTATTATCTGTGTTCTCACAAGGGACCACCCCCAACATACACAGAGATTTATCCTTCGGATAATTGCTGCAACCACGTCCTACAACTCACAAGGGAACCACCCCGGCATACAATACAATCACTTTCAACCGGATTTCTACCATTACAACTCACAAGGGAAACACCCCGACATGGCAGACCTTCAAAAAGATCCGGAATTAGAATGTCTCGCAGACATTCTTCAAGAACTGACTGCTCTACAAGCACGTCTCCAACAATGCCAAACCCGACTACACCCACTAATGGCACGTCACAATGCAAATTCACAATCACAAAATGATGACTGGAACCAACTCACAAAACAACTCATAGCAGTCCATAACAATATCACCAAACAATGCCCTCACATAGGACTCGCCACATCAGTCATCCCCTCAACGGAACAAACCCCGAATGTCATAAAGTCACAAGAGACGGCTGATCACCGTCCTCTCGACAATACAAACAAAGTGGACAATCAAACCCACGCCAATGACAATACAACAATACCAGTACAACAAACTGAAGACCATCATGGTAACAGTGACCCCACAAGTCACTTCACAACAATTCTACCTCCTAATTTGGACACGACCCATGACAGAGGAGTAGAAAAGCCAATCAAAAAAGGCCCAAATACAATTGATTCTGCAGACGGTCCCACCGTGGCAGTAAATCAAACACATGCTCATACAAACCACCCACAAGTGGAAAATGACAATCAAAATTCACTCAACCCTGAAAATCTCCCCATCACAGACTCAACAAGCGAAACCGCACCAAGCGAAACCGCAACAATCGAGACCACACAACTCGAAACAAAGGCAGTGGAACCCACAAACGTACAAACCGAAACCGTAAAGTCCACTCCTACAAAACCCGAAACAAGGGACCGCAGTTCTGAAAAATCAATAGGCAAGCTAACCTTTATGAAATTACCTGGCGACATTAGCCGAGCAGCCTTCAGGCAACAAATTCAAGACAACTTGAAGACCCTGGGTAGAGATCAAGGGAGACACGCATATTTTAAATTAGCTCCGGAGGTGCCCACAGACGGCCTGGATGCTATCAAACAATTGGAAAATCGTATCAAAATGTATGAGAACCTCCAAGCTATCATTAAGGACGAACCTGACTATGAAGTTAGGTTAATAAGCGGAGGACGCGTAGTCCCCACACAAGGACTTGACGCGACTCTACAACTAGCGAGGGACACACTACACCGTTACAAAACGGATCCCTCATCAATTCCGAAACTAATGGAAAAAATGAGTCAAGTCGCTCAGTCGGAGACACTTTCCCCGGCAGATGAAGAGGATATCCCGGTCCTTACAATGGACCTAGATGGCATTAAACCAGGGGATCCTATCAAATTCAAAGACATGTCCACTTATCAACTAATTGATACCCATATCATCCAAACTGCACTAGCATATGAATATGGACATGACACTCTCAAAGCTGATCAAGTCTATGATTTCCATATGTCTCAAGAAATCTATCGTGAAGAGTTAATAGCCTCAAGACTTGACAAAGACAGACAATCCTCATGGGAAAAGAAATCAAAGGAAACAACACAAAGGCCCACTGGATCTATGACAGGAGTTCACCTTAAAGGGTACCACATTAACTTAGTGGAGCACTTGTCTACCAGAGAACAAAAGAATTTACTCAAAAGGCCAAATGTCAATTATGACTCAGACTCTCGTCAATTCAAACTCATCCCAATAGACCAAGTAAACATTGAATATGTCTTACCCCCTGAGGAACGCAAAGCACAACTCAGACAAATTTTCGCTGCAACTCCAGCGCTACACACATCCTCAGTGGAAGCTAGACGACAAGAACTATATGCCAACAATCCTCTTGGTAAATACATTATGGACAAAGTACAAGCAGATTCCATAGCAAATACAACCCCAGACTCCCTCTGTGGACACTGTGGCAACAAAGGTCACATAGTATGGAACTGCGTCTACACTACTCGCTCTTCTAAAGCAAAACGCACACAATATGTAGACCAACAACAGGACAAGATACAACAATGGATCGCTGAATACTATATGGAACAGGCACAACAAGCCGAAGCTGACAAAGCAGCACATGCGGACACTGCTGCGGAATACCGCCCTCAAAGCAATCTGCCAGATGACACTGATGAACCGCATGATTCAGAAGCCCTACCACCTCCAGAAACAAGGAGGGGCGACAGCGATGATGAAGGACTCATAAACCCTTTAATGCTCTGCGAAAGATGTTCACTATATGATTTCGTACCGAACGCTTGTCCAGGACCTGTTGAATGTGCCCCCGATTATTTTTGAAGACGTGAATCACCCCGTATAAGGAGCATAGATCATCTTCCATTCCATACCCTGTCAGAACCAGTACTGGAATATGAATTAAGAGAGATGCCAACAAGCTCCACACTAAAGGCAATGATGCATTGGGAAGATTACAAACTTACCAGTGACAATATTCCGTGCTCACTATGCACCGGACTCGGCATGTTGCTCGACGATGCCCTGACCGTCCAGAAGCTACTACTTCTGAAACTAAACAAGTTGCTTGCGAAGACAAAGCCCGCCTCCAACGACAAGCTACTCACTACAATCAACAGATGGAAGCCCTGAAAACCTCTGAAACTCTAAAACTGGCCCGAGCAGTCAAACAAAACAGTTTTAGTGACTACAAAAAATCAAAACGAATACTATACAAACTACAACACAGCACCCCAGGTTCAACCTGTGACATATGTGAACAGACAGGCCATGCTACTCTATTCTGTGACACTCACCCGTTTACTATCAAAGCCAATTTGCGACAAATGCAAGAAATCACGGAGCAACTCAACTCCACATGGGAACTTGATTTTCATCGAGACCGTCAGTCACAGCTACCTGAACCTACGACCGAAGAACCCCCGGCAGATTTTCAAGCCCGGGCATTTATGGTCAGGAGGGATACAAACCACCCCTCTCACAATACAAAAAGACAACGATTGGATGACAACAACGGACAAACCCCAGAGACAACCAACTCAATAGTCATTCAACTTTCTGATTTATCGGACTCAGACACCGACACTTCGACTCAAGCTGCAAACCAAGAAGTCGAATCAATTTTCAACAGAGTAATGGCGAAAATTCAAACACCAGCCATCCACCCTCTTATATCTCTAGACTACCGTGAATTCTATCGCCTCAATGAATTTGAAGAATACCACAGGAAAGAACACGGGACACACTACGGTGCACACGAATCTAGATATGAATTTCGTATGTTCAACCCTGAAATCCACAATTGGATAGTAGAAGATGAAATCGCCACGATTCTGACCAAGGAATCTGGGATCCAAAACCCCAAACGTGACAGACCATTACTATTTCAATCACGTCGTGCTAATCTTCTCCCACAACTCAGTATCAAAGAAAGGGCGAACACAATGGAAGAAATTCGCATGTACGGACGTCGAGCTAGGATTCTCTCATACTATGAACCTAGAACCCCCAGGGACCCGGACGCTCCGAAAACACAAGACGAACTTGATGATGAACACGTATACAACTTCCACAAACCAGCAAATAATAATGGTACACGCCGCACAGGTGTACATCTAGATGCGGAAGGACGACCAATACCCTCCCACCTACACCGAGCTCACATGGCTCAGTTCATTCCAAGCGTCAACTATATCCGGCCTACAACGCAACAACCGGACGTTGATCATTTTCATCCTGTCACCAATGACACATCATCCTCCCTGCCCAATGACTGGAGGATCGAACCAATCAAACATTCAGAACCATATGCTTACAAAGCAGTCAGAGACCACTTTATCTGGCCCTGCGACACTGGCGCTAATATCCATTTATGCGGTCGCAAGGAATGGTTTTCCTCATACAAACCCTTCTCAACAGGACCCAGAGGAATAAGGATAGCAGACAACTCCATCATCTATGCGGAAGGCTATGGCTTTGTAGTAGTCTCTGCCTTTAATGGAACAAGATGGGACCCTTTTGAATTACAGGATGTCTGGTATCTCAAAAATGCAGCAAATCTCTTTTCCGTTACTAAAATGGTCAACCAAGGGAATATTATATTTGAAGGCAACAAAGAGAAGATTGAATTCTATCGCCTCAATCCCGCAACCATGGAGAAAACACTGATACTCAAAGGCATGACATCCACTGAGCCTGGCGGCTCTGGCCAACTAGTTATGCTCTTCAAACCCATCAAACAATTACCCGTAGCCATGATGACCCGTGGCTTATCATTGGGACGTGTCCAGAGATGGCATGAAAAACTCGGACACATCAACTATCGTTACTTACAAAACACCCTCAGAAACGGTGCAGCTACACTCGGAAATGGGAACGTTCTAGAAAATGTCAGGGACTGTATCATATGCAATCGAAGCAAGGCTACAAGGAAGCCCTTCCACAGTCAAATCTCACAAGACACCTATGAAACCGGCGAGTGTATTCACGCTGACTTGGTACATGCCAAATTTCCCTCAATCAACCGCAATCGCTACTTCCTGCTCCTGAAGGACGATCACTCTGACTACCGGAAAGTCTCCTTTCACTCAGACAAGGAAGCATTAACCATTCTACCTGTCATCCAAGAATTCTGTGCTTGGATAGAAACTAACAGTGGAAACAAGGTTAAATATTTCAAAACTGACGGCGGCGGAGAATTCAAGAATGCCCACCTTCAACGATGGTGCAGCAACAATGGCATTCGCTTTCTCATTACTCCTTCGCACTGCCCTCAATCAAATGGCAAACTAGAGCGCGATGTCCGGACAATCCGTGAAACCGCAGTCTCACTCCTACTCGAAGCCAATCTACAAGCTAGATTCTGGGAAGATGCTGTCGACACTGCAGTCTACCTTCATAATCGAGTATGCCATGGCAACCGAAAGACAACTCCTTTCACAATGATGTGTAAGAAACCTACAATACTCTCCAATCTTCACATTTTCGGCTGCCCAGCCTCCGCCAAAATAGTCAATCAACGTAACTGGTGGGAAGGCAAGACAAGAGAAGGCCTCTTTGTCGGCTACAAAGAGCACAGCCTGGAAGTCAGACTATATGATCCCAAGACCAAGTCACACTTTTGGTCACGCCATGTGGATTTCTTTGACTCCAGAATACCGGTACAACCCCCGCCATCACACTTATTCAGAGACGACCAATTCTTTGATGCTCATACTTATGGTGGAGACCGGATTGAAGACCTTCGCCTATATACAACAAATCCAAGGAACAACGCAGGTGACCTAATTACTACTCCGAATCCTCTGCCCAAAGACGATTCATCAGCGCCCTCTATGACACATCCTGTCAACATCCCTGCTATTACTCCACTCACTACAACTACTACAACTCCAACAACTGGAACTGAATTGGTACCCTTTCAGCAACAAACGCAGAGATCACCACAAACGGCACAACCTAGACAATTCCCCATGCAAACTAGATCCTCTATTAAACAAGGGACACCTCAAACCAATTCTACACCCGTGGCCCCTAAAGTATCTAACACCCCAGTTTCAACTCGGGACCACCGGACACCAAAACGAACAATACCTCAGCCCATTATCATCAAAACAGGCACTCCTACTGCGGACTCACCTGCTAGACACAACGTCACCCTGGTTCAAGGAAGACTTCGCCAGGAGGGAAACTCGACAAACAATACTTCCTTATTTGAATACTCAGACAATGATGATGATGATGACGACGAAGCTGAGACCACTCTGGACAGAACCACGGACACTACTATTCCAGGTTCCGCTGGCACTACTCTTACACCCACAGACGTCAGTACCCTTTGGGTTCCACATCATGAAGCAACCCCAGAGGACGACAACCCAGACGTTCCTATCACCCAAGGTGATGTAGTCATGAGTGAAGATCCACCGATCCCCGACAATGATCGGCTCCAAAGAGAACAAATACAGCAAGTTACTACACGTGCGGGTCGTACTACTACTTTGTCCACCCGACTTGCTGGCTATGTATTACACTATGCACAAACAATACCACAAGAACCAGTCAAGGCCCTACTTGCAAATACTCTCTATGAACGCCTTGATGACCAAGATCGGACTCACAAACGACCAGTCATAATTCCACAAAATTACAATCAAGCCATGAAGACCCCTGACCGCCACTACTGGAGGGAAGCCATGGACTCTGAATACAACTCTCTACTCGCCAATGAGACGTGGACTCTCGTCCCGAAACCAGAGAATCGACAAATCATACCTTCTATGTGGATTTATGGACACAAAATGGCCGAAGACCGATTCAAAGCACGACTAGTTGCTCGTGGAAACTTCCAAACCCCCGGCGTCGACTACAAGCAAACCTTTGCACCGACCCCCAGATATGAAGTTTTCCGCCTCCTGCTCGCTGACGCAGGTTTCAACAACAAATACATACGCCAATTTGATGTAAAGACTGCCTTTTTATACGCTGAACTTGAAGAAGAGGTTTACATGCACCAACCCCAAGGTTATCGTCAAGGAAATGACATGGTGTGTCTTCTCAAAAAATCCCTCTACGGACTGTGTCAAAGTCCCCGCAATTTCTACAAAAAAGTCAAACAATTCATGGACTCCATCGGCTATAGGCAGAGCGATTACGAAAAATGCCTCTACATCAAGTGTTACAAAGACACAGCTGGACGCGACCACAAGACTTACATTTGCTGGTACGTAGACGACAGTCTAGCTACTTCCACACATCAAAAAGACCTGGATGACCTTACCCAGGCCCTCAAGGACCGTTTCAAAATTACAGAGACTCATGCAATTACCCATTTTCTTGGCATGGATCTAAAACGGACCGCTGACTACATACAAATTAGTCAACACACAAAGATTGAAGAACTTGAAATCAAATTCAACCTCAAAGGCTGCAAAACAGAAAAAACCCCGATGCACAAAGACTTCAACGGTGAACGAGAAGGTGCATGGACAAAACGAGACGACTTTCTCTATCAAAGCCTAGTTGGATCCTTACTCTTCATCTCGAGAATATCCAGACCAGATATCTCTCATGCAGTACAAAAACTGACACAATACTTTGCTAAGTGAGATGCAGGCCATTATGAAGCAGCTCTTCGTGTAGCTCGCTACCTCATCTCAACCAAGGACCAATGTCTCCGCTACTATAGGAACGACCATGGAAAATTCAACCTTAGCATGGAAGTCCAATCTGATGCTAACTTTGCAATGGGAGCCCCAAGAGCCCGAAGCATCATGGGTGGTTGCGTTCTCTTGAATGGAACTGCTTGGATCTGGACTAGCAAGCAAGAAAACCTTGTTGCTCATTCAACTACAATTGCGGAAGTTTATGGAATTAACAATATGGCCAAGACAGCCGTCTGGTCACATAATCTTCTTGCTGACATGGGATTACGTGAATGGACTGACACTATTTATCAGTTCACAGACTCAGAGTCCGGCTGGAAACTAATCTACAGCCTCGATAATCACCATGATCGTACTAAGCACGTTGACACCAGAATCTTCTGGGTCAAAGATCTCATTGAAACAAACCAGCTCGTCATTCAGCATCGCCGCACTGAAGACTTAGCCGCTGACATTTTTACAAAACCCCTGACTGGACCCAGGATGAAGAAGCTCATGTTTCTACTTGGGATGACTTCCATGAATCAGGAGGGAAAAATCCATCAGGCACAACTAGCACAAACCAATGCTGCCATGCCCACTAAACGACTCATCCACGATGAAAATACTGACCCGATGGATACTACAACTACAAACAATGATGCTCAAGCTAGATATGTTAACTACACTGAAGTTGATGTCAAACCATCACATATCTACCAACCGGTGGGAAAGATTCGAAAATTTCGATCCTCCACTCCTCACATGCATCACCCATATGCACACACTGACCATCATTCTACTGCTAGCACATTAGCGAGAGTCCTCACCTGCCTAATATTTGCCGCTTCAATCTGCGTTGGCAGCACCTATCGGATGGACGAAACATCCCCTGTACTTTGGACTCCTACAAATCTCAACGTAAGCATTGGCTACAATGAACTCAACATCAAGATCGAGATTATACCTCCTTGCAGTCTTCTCGTCTATGATGTCACTGACGAAGATGACGAGGCCCAGATGAATGAATTACACACTCGATGTCTCCAGGACTATGATCGACTTTTCCTTCAGCCTCTACAAGCCATCTGCCCGTCTACCAGAGTCAACAATACAACCTCACCTACAATTGACTTCTACTCTCAATACCTTTACACACCTAATGACATAATTCGCAACAAAGTCACACAAACCTTTATGTCTGTACAAACAAGCCCTGGTATTAACATGGCATTCTACGCCATGACAACCTACAATCTGATTACAACCTATGAGCCTACTATGGATATTCGATTCAGAGAACGGACCTCCGTTGTCAACAAAGTTACTAAAAATGGACAAATATTCATGCCCAAAATGCAACAGCTTCAAAAGGAACTTCTTCCTTTGCATGAATCCTCAGCAAACCCAAACCTACTTAACATCTCTGAAGTTATCAACCACAAATGGGACTACAATAATGTTCTACATACCATAAATCAATCCTGGACTCAAGGCCATAGCACTGGAAAACTATTTGATTACTTCCACCTGGAACTTCCACGTCAAATTTTCCCCCGCGAACAAGCGATTTTCAACTATTGCATTTCTGACAAGGACTTGGACACACTCCAACTACAATTCACAATTCCGATAATCAACCCAAACCTGGTACTACTTACCGCGGATCCTTTCAGACTTAGATGGGAAACTAATTCAACCCAACAATGCAATCTTAAATACACTGGCCCGCTGCATGCAATTTTGGACACCTCCAAAAAATGCGTCTATCATACACGCATGGACACTCTGCATGGACACAACCTGATTTCTCTTCAACATCTTCCCTGCCAACCACAGCTGGAATTCTATGCCAATCGCCTGGCTTACCAGTATGCTGTCTGCAATAACCATACTGACGATGTTGACCCGACTCTTCTACAAGTAAAAATCTACAAAGGGAAATTCTATGTCTATTGCGCCACACTCAACATTACCATGGACAACAATCAAACTCGGCCCTGCCCGGACTTAGTCTTCACATTACCGTTGAGAGCAGCATTCACCATTGGCCATCGACAATTCAACAATCAAACAACGTCATACGATGCCACAGAGGACCTACCTACCACACTTAAATCCGTACAATGGATAGTAGAGACTCCGCCTACTATGGACTCTACCCTAGAAGCAATTTCAAGACCGACCTGGATTCCTATCAAATGGATAGCCCTTACAATTGGATCCTTCTTCCTCTGCATCTATGCTTTACTTGGATGGATCATTTTTCGCAGCTGGACCATCTACTCACCTGCCGACCAGGAGGATGCGTACCTACCCCATGATCCTGCACATCCATCTAATGTGATTCCCCCACAACAACCTATGGACCATCTCCCGCTCACAATACAGCCTAATAATCACCTACCGACTGATTATATGGAGATTTAACAATTACAACACAAACCTTCCAAACAAACCAACCTTTACACCTTAACAATTTTTGCGGAGAGGCGTCTTTCCATTAAAGGCGCCTCCCCGAGGAGGGTATTATTACCTATATATATACACACATACCATCCCATACACACATATATATATAGTACATAACTAATGTACGCAGTACAATGCATACACACACACACACAAACCAACAAGCTGAGACAGGATTATTTCCTCAGCATTACAAATAATATTCTTAAATATTATTTGTCACAGCAGTGATTTTAGTCGCTCACTAAAATCACACCATCCTATCCTTTCTACAGTGACAATCCTCACACCATCTCCTCGAAGAGGAGCGGATAGAAGTTTTATTGCTTTGACCTCAATAAAACATACAACTCCACACAATCCACACAAACACACACACACACAAGTACATACAAGTACATACATTATAATTCTTTGTTTTAACATTCAATCACTATACCATTGATCTCAACCAATAACAAATACTAGCCTCAGTGCATTGAAGTGAAATAAAGAACCAGAACTCAGAATAGCGTGAACGAGGAAAGAGGCTAATTTATTTCTTTCCATATTTTCCACCATTTATTCGAATACTCATAATTCCACCCAGTGGTTTATGGGAGTTCTCATTGTCTATTCCTATACGGAATAACATCCTGTCGATCTTTTTAATAGTACTTGGATCCTGTCGATCTTTGTAATAGTACTTGGATTATTCCCATCATTATTGGAATAGGATTGGGAAAGTTTGGGGTGACCTGGGATTCTTCTTAAGGCATGTTCCATCCATACTGTTAAAATGTCTTATAAGTACCAAAAATAAAAATACCATTCGTCTATCAATGACGTTTAGATTTATCGGAGGAAGAGGGAAACGACTAACCTATGTGCAATCCGTATGGCGCCACATTGTGGAAGTGCTAAACTAGGGGAGGGAGGGGGGCAAAAAATTCCTAAATGTCACTATTGATGATTAAAAGTAGGTACTGAAGTAAATACCTACTTGTATTTTGTCTGCAGAAATGGAAACGCATGGCCATTCCCTTATTTTTAATGGGAATGTTCATCAAAACCCAAAGACGAGCGATCCTCATTCATCAAAAAACCTTAATTAAAAAATGGGTCTCAAAAGTATGACATTTTAATAATTTTTCGAAAAAATTAAAAAATTCGAATTTCAAAATTTCCAGAAATTTCTTTTTAGATAAAAGTCTGAACATCACAAAACTGCAAGTTTCATTGAAATCAGACAAAAACTGTAGATGCTACAGCGTGGCAAACTTTGAAAAATTCGGTTTTTTTGAACTTTGGCGGGCTGCTGCTAAAGCACCGCGCAAAATGCACTCGAGTTATCACACTATTCGTTCATTCTGAGGTCCAATGAAACGTTTCTGGCTATGCTTTTCCAGATCCCGAGGAAACATAGTAAGTGGTTTGCTTGTGAGTATACTAGAACGGTGTTGGATCACGCAACACTAATCTTGTTGAACGATTTTATTAATTCCAAAATAACACTAAAAACTGAATTCGTACCCCTGGATTCGAACCAACACCCTTTGGATTATGAACCTGCACCTGGCTCCTTCACCACTGGACTGTCACAACACATTAACTATTAACTACTAATTTAGCATACATATACAGGGATATAAATGCTTCAACAGGTTTAGTGTTGATTTAACAAGTTTAGTGTTGGGTTTTGCAACACCAGTCTTGTTGCATGTGGTTAACAGTTTTCCCCACCCTCAAAAATTTTTAAATTTACTACTAAACCTGTCAAAGTTAACAGCTTAACCTGTTGCCACGGCCTAACGAAATTCGTGTCAAGATCTTTTCTAAGCGTGTAGTAATCAATTATTTAAGACAAACAATTACAGCGAAGACAAAGTCAAGGTTCATTATCATATATGGACGTATATCTTTAGTAAACTTATACTATCACTGGCACTGCGGCTAATCATAAATTGAAGCATAACATATTCTGATGCAGATTCATATGACTACTTACAATTAGACACGTAGAGAATTATTATTGTCGTTACTCGATCTCCTCTTGACTCTTGACGCAATGTGCCCCTAATAATAAACTTTACTCAGGACTCTCAATGTCATTCCTACAGTTGGTGTAGGTAGGTAGGTACATAATTATTGTACACGGAAGGCACTCACTGGATCGTGAGGACGCCTAAAAGTTATGTAATTAAAGCAACAGGTGACAACTGACAACTGCCAATATTCCTTGTGCAAGCATGATGATTTTCCTGTGTTGCTCTGTTGTGCAATACATATGTAGATCCAGGCAGTCGCATAACGTAAAAATTAATCTGGATAGTACTAGCATTTGAATTTACAATATTTTAATACCCATTCATGAATTTATGAATTGAAATTGGTCAAACATGATTATGCATAAAGGCAGAATTAACAAAAAGTCTTATTGCACTCTCACAGACAGAGTAATTACATGAGACGAGCTTCGTTTGCCCACAGTCTTTTGTTCTAACATCAAATTTAATTATCGGGAGAGAATAGGGAACAACCCAGTATTCTACTTTACCAATCCAGAGTCAGAGCAGTTTCAATTTGATTGTAATTATAACTATAGGTGGGTAAATACTTTTAAAATCTTTAAGCTTGGAAAATTTTCAGTTTCATAAATTTTAACATCTTTTTCATCCCTTGGAGCTGAAGCTGAGTTAACGGGACTCACAAATCAAATCTAAAAATAAAACTTGTTTTCTGGTGTTTGCATTTAGGTAAAAATACCACTCATTAAATATAGTGAATTAATTTACAAATTTTTTGTGGAATAAAATCGATATAGATGTAGATTGGTTTTTATCAATTAGTACTAATGTGCTTAAAGGTGATCAGGTTCATTTTTTTTAACTTTGAAAATCTATAACTTTTTACCTAGCCAACGCACAATGAAGAAGAAGTTGTCGTTATACACTACTTCTCTTTTAATCCTTTATTTATACTACACAAAAATACTCACTTGGGAACGTTTTCAGGTGTAACCCTGGGATTTGGCCAAATGTTACCAAAGTGTCTTCTACCAACCCTAGACACTTCGGCTAGCATAGAAACTTGAGTGCATTTTTGGTTGCTAGGCAACTAAAGCCCGGGACATTTTGAAAATTTTCGTGAAAATTCAAAACTCAAATTTTAACATACAAATTTATATGGGAAAATCAAGGCACCAAAGGGTGCCCTGATAACCCTGTCTAAATATGTAATTTTACCTGATTTTCAGTGTATCGATAAAAGTCAACAAATGTCCTTTTACATTAAATTTTACCCCCAAAATACTTCTCCAGCGCACATTTTAAGCAGTTCGGGATCGTGCATACATGACGTCATCAGTGGGGTCGATGAGTCTAATTGGGCACTGGTGACATATCCCATGTTAAAAATTGCCATTTACGCAATGGTTAAGCTATGGGGTCCTAGGGTCCTAAAAGTTGGACTTTTCGATTACGTCATTTGTAGATGCTCCCTTATGCGTTTTTTACGTTTAGTAAAATGTCATAATAAATTACAGTGGCTGTTGCTATGACTTTCAGCTATTCGCAGTATTTCACATGCGTCTCTATTGAAAAATAGCCTGTACTGGTAAATGGAAATTTTCATCCCGGACATTTACCCCACCCGAATGTTTTTCCCCGGACAACTCAATACCGCACATTTGCGTTCTAAATAAAAATCATTGAGGTGAAAACAAGGGCTAAAGCCCTTGTTTAATGGCAGCCTTAACAGCGAGATTAAAAATTTTGAATTTGCCGCCAAATTTTAGTTGTCAATTAACAGGTTGTAAATTAAAGGAAAGAAGCCGTAAACGGGTTAGCTGTGACGATTTACGCACAGCCATTTTTATATTCTTAATAAATCCAAAAATTTAATATTGAAATTTTTGAATTTCCCGCCAAAACATTAAATATTGTGTTAAATGAAGATTTCGACCGGTCACTCAGTAAACTTACGCAAACATGATATACCATTCGAACGGTAACAATTTGGCAAATCTAAATAACTTAGTGTGCACGCACGGTAGTTATTAGTTTTCAAATGGTTTCTAAATAACATAATTGCAAATTAAAAAAAGTTAACAGATTGTGTCGAGTGATATATCATTTGAAAGCTCTTCAAAAATAAGCAGACACCATTTTTTTTGTTTTTTGATTGTGACCCATAAAACACAATTTTGGCGGCATTTTCAAATTAAAAGACCGTTATTTTGAAAACGTTTTGTTATAATGGAGGCGCATTCTGTTATTTGAATTCTACTAAAGATTACCTTTCGAATGATATATGGCTCGATGAAATTTGTCCAGTATTGCAAAAGTTTCAAAATTCCCGTAAATTATGTAGATAGGTAGGAACAAAATAGCACTACTGTTCATGGCGTTGGCTCGGTTAATATTAGACTTGTGCGTTGTACATATTAACATATTACTGGAGAAGAATTATGTGTTTTTCTCTGTAAGTTTGACTTATTACAGTTTACTAAATTCACAAGCTAAGTGAGTGGGGTTATTGGTTGCGGTTAATGTTATGAGGAATTGTACATACTTTCAATCATTCTTTAGCTAAAAGCACAACATAACTTGTTACTCTGCATTAGTACTGATTTTCCCTTTACTAATTCTGTTGGTTTTTATTATGTGAGGTGCAATTTTTTTTCTGGAATTATCAGTCATGAACTAATCAGCGTTGACGTTTGTGGCATTTTATGTTAATTATAATCAGTCTAGTTAACATATGCCACAAACGTAAATGATTAAATATAAAGAATCGCTACATCTTTTAAAAACAGCCCTAATTTGATAAGAAGCTACTACACAACTATTATGTAATCACAGTAGATTCATCATTAGCTCTACTTGCATTTTGTTGCCTCAGACATGGGCAAGAAATGCCCTAGGTTTAGTTGTGAGAAGGAAGTATCCAGGTGACCCAGAAATTCGAGCTGGAAATGTCCGGGTAGAAAAATTTGGGGTAGAAGATTTTCTGGTAGGATATAATATACGTATACCGTTTTTCTGTGCAAGACATACGTTGTTTTCTATTGCTAATAATTTCCTATTCAAATGGCGACGTTTAGTTTTTCTTGTCACTATGTATACGGAAATTTGCTAGTTGAACACTTGCTACTCGGAAAGCTATTTATGACCAAACTCAGGATAATTGCTACATCTGGATTATGTAGTAATGAAATGCAGAGTTAGTAATGTACGGTGATAACCAAGTAAAAGTAGTTCATTTCATATTATTTTTAATTCATTATTTTATTGTAGTTAAAGCTTTACGCATGCGCCAGGCTGGCCAAGAAGTCAGTCCAAATTTCGTAATTAGAGCTGAACAGTCAGCCCAAAAAACGCTGTGAACGCTGCGAATTAAAATAAGTGTCGCAACTAATTTGTGACCATTATTTTTGGAGCTGCTGCTCATTACATTTTTGGACTGACTGCCCAGCGCTTATGATCATCCAATTTCGGCGGCATTATGCCAACTACAGTGGAACCTCTCTATAAGCACGTGGACTATAGTAGTGACCCACCTATAGTAGTCATTTTTAATTTCCCCGACAAATGAGCTATGCTTTAACATTGTATGATAATGGCTATAGTAGTTTTTTATATAGTAGTTCCCCACCTATAATTGTCGCCCAAAGAAGACCACACAGCATGCAACACATGCAATATTACCTGTATATAGTAGTTTTTTCTATAAAATTCAAATTGCTCTCCATTGGTTGGCTTCCTGGTTAGCTTTAATTTTTCCAACATGCATTAAACAGTAGGTGCAGGTAATGTGACCCGGTAGTCGACAATGAGTCAACCACTCACAACAAAATTCATTATTTTTACCATATTGATTTTACCGTCAATATCTGACATACTCATTCAGTTACAATGCACTTATTATAATAAAAATTACTGGTTGTACGCAATTTACATTAATCGTGATTGCGAATCGTTGCGCGAATAGTTAAAAATTAAAACCAATTCAGACCCATTAAAGCTAAAAACATCCAATTAAAGCCATTGGGTGTTTTTTTGCAAATGATTCAGGATTTCATAAACCCCTAGTCTAGAATGGTGAAGACTGCAATTTTATTATATTAACTTGAGTCGCATTCGTTGTGTGTAGTTATTTTTGATTTTTATTTATCTGTTCTATAAATACATTGATGATTAAATATTATGTAACTTAATGTTGATCGTTGACCATGGACGGTCACCAGGACAGGATTGTTTAATGAATATTGCCTATAGTAGTAAATATCTACTATATCCTATAGTAGTCAAATATCTGCTATACCCTATAGTAGTCAAATAACTACTATAGCCTATAGTAGTGACCCATGTATAGTAGTGAACCTAGCTCTACCCCTTGGACAACTACTATAAAGAGGTTCCACTGTATTCCGAAAACATAAAAACAAAAACGGGTAAAACACATAATATATAATTATATATATATGTATATACAGCGAAACAAACACACAAAATACAACTCCGAGCAAAAATCAAGGAATTTACACTACGACAACATACCATTCCTCAAATAGTTCTTTTATAAACAGGTTTTCTTGCTTCTCATTTGGGCAAGTTTTCGTTACCAAACTGTTAATTGACTAAAGATATCTACATTTATCAATGTATGCATTTTGCATAATTGGTGTATGAAAGAAAGTGCTATTAGTTGAACTCCTGAAAACTATAACCTTCATATTTCATATTATAAATTTTACAAACAGTACGTTGTATTTAAAACGCAAATGTACGGTATTGAGTTGTCCGGGGAAAAACATTCGGGTGGGGTAAATGTCCGGGATGAAAATTTCCATTTACCAGTACAGGCTATTTTTCAATAGAGACGCATGTGAAATACTGCTAATAGCTGAAAGTCATAGCAACAGCCACTGTAATTTATTATGACATTTTACTAAACGTAAAAAACGCATAAGGGAGCATCTACAAATGACGTAATCGAAAAGTCCAACTTTTAGGACCCTAGGACCCCATAGCTTAACCATTGCGTAAATGGCAATTTTTAACATGGGATATGTCACCAGTGCCCAATTAGACTCATCGACCCCACTGATGACGTCATGTATGCACGATCCCGAACTGCTTAAAATGTGCGCTGGAGAAGTATTTTGGGGGTAAAATTTAATGTAAAAGGACATTTGTTGACTTTTATCGATACACTGAAAATCAGGTAAAATTACATATTTAGACAGGGTTATCAGGGCACCCTTTGGTGCCTTGATTTTCCCATATAAATTTGTATGTTAAAATTTGAGTTTTGAATTTTCACGAAAATTTTCAAAATGTCCCGGGCTTTAGTTGCCTAGCAACCAAAAATGCACTCAAGTTTCTATGCTAGCCGAAGTGTCTAGGGTTGGTAGAAGACACTTTGGTAACATTTGGCCAAATCCCAGGGTTACACCTGAAAACGTTCCCAAGTCAGTGTGGAAAATTAAAAGTTGCAAGAAATACACGTCATTGTTCGAAACAATTTCGAAAAGTCTTACAACCCCCCAAGTGCCCTTAATATGATCGGTTAGTTAAAATACATTAAAGGTAATGGTAAAGTAGGATCTTCAATGTGATCGGCATAAAAAAATTAGCATAGATCGGCATAGCAAAGTGGCAGTGGGTTCTATAGCAAAGCTATTAAGCCGGAGCATTTTGTCACATGCCGCAATAGCATTACTAAGGGAACACTAATAATTGTACTAAGGCGTAAGCTACCGTACCCCGTACCGCTTTCCGTATTTCACAAATGTCATCGATAATTTGAAAGTTGGCAATGGGAGTACCCAAAACTGTAAACTGTGAAGGACGTCATTTATGGACGATCCGTCACCATCTATAGCCCATTTACTTAGGCATATCCTTGATCTGTAGTAATGAATAGGAATCCGTAAAGTGGTCCGAAAGGAGAATTCTGATTGCCTGAGCCGGTGAACCGTGGACCCCCTCCATGAGTCATAAGAACTCATATTTTCCAATTCCAACATTGCAGTCCCAATGCCACGACCGCTATACCAGACTGCCATGTGAACGTACATATGTAAGTAGTACCTTTACTTGTATTGGAAAATTTCCATGTGTATTTTAAATGGCGAAACTTGACAGGCTCTCAGCTCCGTATGTACCTTCCATGTATTTTTAGCCCTTTTTTTATCTTGAAGCATTGATTTTATTCTTGGTCAGTAGTATGCTATAGGTGTATTTGGCATGAGCAACCGGATTAGTGAGTTAGCCCCGCCATCCTGTCAATCAAATCAATGGTGGTGCATGGGAACAAAGGGTACCGCCGTTCTATATAGCTATAGAGTTAACCTAAGGGTCATGCAGGTGCATCCTTTATACACATGGTATATGCCTTTGATCTTAACCTAATCCTCAACGATGCGGACGGTGAGCACCCCCATGGCGCACCCTTTCCAAGAATCCTACTCTTTCTTAAGACACCTATCCTTCATACAGGGGTATCTTATTTAATGCTCCTGATTTTTAGCGTGTTATATCGTATGACCAGATTTCATATACATAAGTGAGATGTACTTTATATTGTAATTTAATGTACGCATCCTTCATACAGGCAGTATTTTTGTAGTGGGACTTAACGTAACCCTCAACGATGCGAACGGCCAGCACCCCTGCTGTGATTCCAAGAATCCTTCCCTTTCTAATTTTATCCAGGACTATCGGTCCAATACACAGTTTAATCATGAATTAATCCGTTTCATCACATTTCATCCAAATCATCAGTTTTTTCCAAGTTTTACCACAATTAATCAGTTTTTCACAAGTTTTACTTCAATTAACCAGTTTTTTCTCTAAATATTCGGTTTTTTCAAAGTTTTACCTCAATTAATCAGTTTTTACAAGTTTTTCGGCCACGAACGTTTACACTCTATCATTTTTTCTTGTATAAACAAGAATTCTTACATGACTCTATATCTCCATCACATGCTCCTATATAGCTCTATATATCGAGCACACAATTCCATATAGTACTATATATCAAGCACTCAATTCCATATCTTTTACACCTCGTATATATATATGTAAAAGCTATGTCTTACAGTGTAACTATATACGAAATAGCCTGCAGCTAAATTTTGTCCCAACAGTCCAACAGTCCAGTGGTCCGACAGTCCAGCAGTCCAGCGGTCCATCAAATTTCTCACATCTTATATATTTTTACTAAAACTTATCTTTATATCATAATAATGTCAGTATACTCACTAAGAAATAATTCAAGTCTACACTTAATGTCGGTAAAATGGCAGAGTAGTTAGTGTTTCATGTTACTTTTCAGATCGAGCAGTCAAATCAGGTAAGTACATAATAAAAAATTGTGTTTTACCACTATATAAAGTGGTTTTTTGCTCTTAAAAACTATCATTCACATTCCAATTTTCTTCAAAGCTTCACTCGTATCAAGTTGTAGAAATTTTTAGCCTCTGATTTACATTTCAACGTGTATTTTACTCTCTGATTTACACTTCAACGTTTATTTTACTCATATATATAACATGTTGAACCACACAACGAATACAATAAACAACAAAATCTCCAAACTTGGTAAGTCAAGACTATTTGTTTTACTTTAAGATCTTTTCAAATTAATTAATACCATTTTTGTGGTCTGTTACACAACGATAAAATTTATTTTGTTTTTTCAATA
Source organism: Dicyrtomina minuta (assembly GCA_949802685.1). Classification (NCBI taxonomy): domain Eukaryota; kingdom Metazoa; phylum Arthropoda; class Collembola; order Symphypleona; family Dicyrtomidae; genus Dicyrtomina; species Dicyrtomina minuta. The sequence continues at coordinate 32,930,094 of OX461812.1, read as the reverse complement.
GAGTCTTCCAATACATTCAACCAATCTACAATGTAAAAAGCTAGTAACTCAAGTACAACTTCATCTAATTCACCATCTCAAGAACAACTTTTACAGACTCCTGATTACATTCATCCAATAAATATAATTCTTACTCAAAATCAAACACGGATAATCGATCTCTTTGAATCATTTTTCAGAAGATATGAAGATCAAGTACTCACATTTAATCACAAGTTGTTGTTCATCCAAGATTTTGTGTCTCAACATACTTAAAATATTGAAGAAATAACATCAATAATTACGAATGTAGTAGAAACTCGAGTGGATTCTAATATTCAAAATCAATTTGATACCGATGTAAACTTTATTTTATCTTACAAACCTACTAATACTTTTGTTAATGAATTTGAAAGTTACATTTCATTGATTCTTGAATCAAATATAGAATATACAAATGAAAATAATATACCCTTAAATTCAAAAGATCACAGTTACCTCTCTGGGGAGATAAAAGAACTCGATATTGAATCACCTTTTACAAGTGCTAAAGATATTCATAAAATCAAAGATTCAGTCGCCGAGTGTAATAATTTACCCTTAATCGTTGTAAATGACACACACAACTTGTACTATAAAGGTGATAAACGTACTTCAAAAGGTAAAACGATTTCTAAGACACAAAAGAAATATATAATTCCAAAATAACAAAATCACCCAAACTCTAAAAAGACTAATAATGCTAAGATCAATACAAATGTACAATCAACTTTGAGAAAATACTTACAAAATAAATTAAACTCAAAATGAGTATGTGTATGTTTTCTTTGAAAATAAAATAAATGCAAATTACACTTGCCAAGACAAGTCTACACACCTCATATATGTATTTCTCATTATCACAAGTATATTTTTATAAAGTACAAGTCCAAACAGAATTTTAAAGTTCATAACATGATATTTATTCACTACATTTCATATTGCAAGTCTAATAACGAAATTGTACAAATCCTTATACCATTTCAAGTACAAGATACCTATTTTTGTTAATCCTTCTACCTGAAAATAATACCTTACTGAATGTAAAAGGCTTAGCTTCTTTCATAGTCGTCTCAGTACACTTAAATACCCAAGCGCCTTTCTAATTTTCGTTTTCGTTTTCGTGAAAACGACCTCCCACTGATTGTAAAAAGTTTAACTTCAAACAATCACTTATGCAATTAATGTTGAAGTTGAGGTGCATTTCTAAACATTTCTACTTCGAACTATCCACCTGATGATTATAAAGACTTTACAACCAAATGATGAATATAAAAACTTGATACCTATTTTGACATCACATATTAAAAATCAAAGTCTAATCAAATGTTCCTATATAGCCGGATATATCAAGTACTCACTTTCATATACATCAGTAACACCTTAGTAACTTCCTAACTCAACTGCTCATTACTGTAAAATACATATGTATGGTAATACTTATGTACTTTAATGTTTTCATATACAAGGTCGTCTCAAGATAAACTGTACAAAATGTCAAAATTCTTAAATGGAAGAATGCCAAAATGCCATAAAGGAAAAATGCCATAATACCAAAATGCCATAATGGAAGAATGCCATAATGCCAAAATGAAACTTTTGTTTCTTTGTATTCAAATATTTTTCTCTTGTTTTTATTTCTTGTTATGTTTTTCACTTCGATTGTATCTTCTTAATGTCGTTTTGTCTTTTCACGTTCCGTATTCTTCAACATACATATTTTCGTCTTATGACTTTGTTTTTTGTAAGTACTGTTTTGTTTTGTACTTTGTGATTTTTCTATTATTTTTTTACTCATACACTCCCCCCAGTTGGAGTTTTGTGTTTTCACGTTCCATATTCTTCAACATACGAATAATCGTGATTTAACTTTTGTTTCTTTGTAATTGAATATTTTTCTCCTGTTTTTATTTATTGATCTTTTTTTCACTTCGATTGTATCTTCTAAACGTCGTTTTGTCTTTTCACGTTCCGTATTCTTCAACATACATATTTTTGACTTTTGACATTTGGTTTTTTGTAAGTACTATTTTGTTTTGTACTTTGTCTTGTTTCTATCATCTTTTTACTCATACACTCCCCCCAGTTGGAGTTTTGTGTTTTCACGTTCCATATTCTTCAACATACGAATAATCGTGATTTAACTTTTGTTTCTTTGTAATTGAATATTTTTCTCCTGTTTTTATTTATTGATCTTTTTTTCACTTCGATTGTATCTTCTAAACGTCGTTTTGTGTTTTCACGTTCCGTATTCCTCAACATACAAATAATCGTGTTTAACTTTTGTTTCTTTGTAAGTGAATATTTTTCTCTTTGTATTATTTTGTGATCTTTTTCCATTCTGTATTTTATCTCTGAGCGATGTTTTGTCATTTTACATTCCATATTCTTCAGCATACAAATAATCGTGATTTAACTTTTGTTTCTGTTTCCTTGATTACTTTTGTCTTGTTTAATTTCTTTATCTGTTTTTTCATTCAATATTTTACTTGGGGGTTATGGAAAAATCCGTAATTTTGACCCCTACCCCCCGTTTTTTGGTATGTACGCACATGTAAAAGGATAGGGCAACTTGAGCCCTACCCCCACCCCCCCTAAAACCCATAACGTTATTTATGCAAGCTCCCTAATCAATTATACCATGTTTTTTTTTATATCTTCAAATAAAGAGGTGTTGTTTTTATTTTTTCCAGAGCCTACAGCTAGGTTGCTAGGTATAAACTATAAAAATTGTGTATTTTTTTATTTTGTAGATAGGAGCTAACCAATTGCAGGATTTCTCGTGGACAGAATTGGTTGGAAAAGTTGCATGCTGTCCGTCGCCCCCCCCCCCCCCCTTCGTTTTTGGTTGGCTCCTTGTGGTCTGGCGACACTGGGTCGAAACGACGTTCCGTCGACGACTTTTCGGAGCCAGACATTCCACCGAAAAATAATTCGTCGAACCGACATTCGGTCGACGACGTTGCGTAGACAGACATTAAGTAGAAGACTGTACGTCGAACGACATTGCGTTGGCAAACATTAAGTAGAAGACAGTACGTCGATGGGCATTGCGTCGGTAGACACTACGACTAATAATATTACACCTTCATACATTAAGTAGGTAGTTATAAGATGCAGCATGCGGTGATAATTGATTTCATATCGTGCAGCAGAAACGAATTAAAAATCAGGCAACAGACTTTGTAATGCATAAAAATTGATTTAATATTTTCAAGTTCTTATCAGTATACTAATAAATCACTGATTGTAAGCATAATCAACTCTTTAAGGTCAGCAATAATATTGTCACAACATAAACAAATAACAAAATTAAATTTACAAGGATTCTATAAATTAAAAAAAAAACTAAATATAAACCTGACAGTGTAGGTATGTCCTGATGCATAGCAAAAATTCAAATAAAAACTGCAAGTAGGCTGTAACAGATATGAGCACACGATAAATTGCATGAAAAAATCTCCTTCGTGCCAATTACATTTTCGCTAAAACTCAAAAAATAATATTTTGTTAGTACTAGTGCACATAATTTCTGTGCTCATAACATAATCCCAAACTACATTATATACAACACAAAACTACGAGTTTTCCTATTAAAATCATTAAAATATGCCGTTTTTTAAAATTGTAGTCGTCGGTCGTAGGTACGCCAGAACATACATATTCACACTACTCCTGTCATTTTTATCTGCCTTATGGTATTCATACCTGAGTCACGTCGACTCCTTATCACGCATGGAAAACCTACAGACGCCTATAAAGCTCTTTGTTGGCTTCGTGGAACGAGGGATTCTGACCAAGTTCAAGCAGAACTTGACAGTGTAATAGAATATCTAATAAACTAATATACTCAACATAATACCTCATGAAAATATATTAAATATGACAATTTGTCAACATATTTGGAACTTAACATGACTATGATAGCGATGTGATTGATTACCTATACTTTGTTGAAAGAACAGTTTTAAGATATAAAGCAGTACGGGATATCCATCACTGTTTTATGCAATTTCCTATTTATGCAGATTAAATCTGTTTGCATTCTTGAAAACTCACATATCGATAAAAAATGTTTTCTTTTCAAAAAATGTAATAATTTGTTAATTTACCAAATATTGCGTTTGGTCGGTATTGGCTCCCAAGCGGCGATTAAAATATTTTTGTATTTTGCAGACAAAACAAAATGTAGAAGACAGTGCTCCGGGTTCATTTTCTCTTATGTGTCAGCGCCACGTCCTCATTCCACTGGCCATCAGCCTCGCACTCATGTTTTTCCAACAATGGGTACTACAATATTATTAATTATCAGAATATAACTATTGTCTAGATACAAAGTCGAGATAGCTGCGCAAGGTGTCCAAACAGTTTCATATCCATGCAATCAAATGGACACTGCAGGGTTTGGACACCTTGCTCAGCTATCTCGACTTTGTATCTAGACAATATATGGTCTTTATTTAAGCTAGCTATTTTATAATAATTTTCTTCTTTTTGTATTATTTTTAGAATGGAAATAACGCCGTAATTTTCTACACCGTAGATATTTTCAGGGATGCTGGCTCAACACTCGACCCTAATGTCTCAGCCATTATTGTTGGAGCTGTTCAGGTCGTAGCCTCTATCGTGTCTGCAATCCTCATGGACAAAGCTGGCCGACGAGTTCTTCTTTTTGTGTCCGGAATCGCAATGACAATCTCTTTGATAATTTTAGGCATTTTCTTTCATTTGCTTAAAACTGATCCAGAGCTGGCGGCGAGCATTGGGTGGCTACCATTAGCTTGCCTCATTTCATTTATCGTCGCATTTTCTATTGGATTTGGTCCTATTACATGGCTTATGCAGGTATGGATTTTGTAATGGTCTAATTTTGAAATTAAAATTTTGGCTAGAGTTGTGTAGCGGATGAAATATTTATACTCAATTAAATTTAATTAAATTTATACAATTTTTCCTTTTATGTGCTGTTTTGAAAAATAAATCATACAGGGGGAAATACTGCCTCCAAATGTTAAAGGTAAGACGACGAGGACATTGATTTCCAAAAACTATTTACAAATTAATAATGAAAATTTACTATACAAAAAGAATAATTTAATAATAATAATAATAATTTGACTCCGTGACAAACACAATAGGAAAAGCATCTGCAATGGCCACGTCATTTAATTGGCTCAATACTTTTGCAGTAACAAAAGTTTTTGAAAATATAAAGAATTCTATTGGGACGGAATGGTGTATCTGGATATTTGGAATCGCTGCTGCCCTGTGAGTCGTGTTTGTTTACTTTTTAGTTCCTGAAACTAAAGGGAAAAGTTTGGATGAAATCCAAGAGCATTTCAGCGGAAGGAAATCCGGGAAGAAACGGAAAAGTAGCTTTGAATTTGAGTCAACGTAAAAGGAGAAATTATTGTGATTTCCTTCCAGTCAAAGTCATACAATGACTGCAATCCAAATAATTTTCAAAAAGCCGTGAGTTTAATGTATTATGTAATAAATTCAAACATAAAATTTTACGGCCTACGGGGGTTTCCATTTTTTTTTAAAAACCCGTGTAAAAAATAAAAAGTTTAACTCATTATAACATGTACACTATGTACTACTTAAATGTAAATCTTACGACTGTCAACTATTATACGAGTAAATATTTTTCGGAATTGCGAATGTCGAATGAAAATGTGCAAAATACTTTTAATAATAATTGAGGGGTAACATGCAATTGGCACCTCTGGAATTCCTCATGCATATCCTACCAGAACCCGCCTCTACTAACGTAAAACTATTCACTGAAACTTGTAAATATCATAAGACCATACTGCAAAAAACAAAACCTTCAGGTATATCCCCGCTCCGCGGGACCGAGAGAGGCTATATCTCACAGTGTAGGTCAAATATTTTGGAAAAAATAATCGAAATCCAAATGGAATGTCATTTACATGCGCTAATTTGATTCAATTATTGGATTCCACTTAAAAAACTAGGGCAGCTAAATTTTTCATGTCTTTTTTGTAGCTTTCTATCCTATTTCCTCATGTTTTCCCCCCTGAAAATCCAGAATTAATTTCTCACGATTTGAATTTTAGATTTGATCTATTCAAATATATTTCACAAAAGTAAACACATATCGACATTTACATGGACGCCTTATTTTTACATTTTTTTTACATATGTTCTTGTAGCCACCCGTATAATTATCTTCCCATACAAATGAATGAAAAACTTCCAACGAGATAAGATTACAGACAGACAGAGGAGCAATATTAGTTTAAATTATAAGCATCTTAATATATATTCAAATTATATTCGTTGATTTATGTTCGGATCGCGAGTTGGCATTGTGTGATAAGACTTGTGAAGTTGTCAGCCAGCTCAATCAAGTATAAGAGACGGCATTAATTCTAAATCAGTATATTATAGAAACTGTAATAATTTGCAAAAAAGTTATTCCTTTCAAATATTCGCATAAAAAACGAAGGGTACATATGTTTATAATAATATATTACGTGCCAATCTAATGTGATTTTTCTTTCACCTTGGGCCTTGGAGTTCATTTGACTCGGTAGGTACTATTATTATGAAAAAAAAAACAAGAAAAGGAATAAAATTGAATGGCAGGATCCGCATGCAAGAAATCATTCAGAAAGTGATGACAGGTTTTGTGAGCATTTAAAAGTTGAGTAGAATCAGATAAGAAAATCATTTATTCTTGAAATCTATATAAATCTTAAAGTATATGAATTATTAAGTTTATGAAAAGGAAAAGAAAAAAGACGGGTGAGAATTAATATTTTTGTTTGCCAATTGTTTTCGGACACTGTCGGCGATGGCAGTCCCTTTCACAGCATTCAGATTCACAGGCTCTTTGTTCTAGATCACCGACCACCGGCCACAAGAGGCGGCAAACGGTGTGAGGAGACTCTGAGTAGTTTGCCGTTGGGTATTTGGTTCTACCTGGTTCCGTTCCGGGTCTACTTCCCTTCTTTCTGGTCCTGGTCCTGGGTATCCTCGTCTCCTATGGTTTCGAATGCATTTTTACTGTTTTTTGTTTGGGAAATGAATGGACTGTCGTTGTCGTTGCCGTTGTCGTATCGTTCCCATTTCCCAGGCCCATTACTACACACCTTATGCATATACAACCAACAATGGCATCCAAATTCTGAATCTGCACCGGGAGGAACACAATAAATCCATACTGGTACAGGTGACCACGACCACACCACGACCACCGTGATTGCCTAACAACCTAACATCAGCAGCCATGGTGCAGACTAGTGTTCTTCACTAAAAGACTTTTCTTACAGACTTTTAAGCGTATAGCATCCCGCCTCCCTTCACGTATCTGTTAAATCTGATATTTTTCTCTCCCATTTCCCAGATTACATATGCATGGCTAATCCATCCAAGTTTCTTGACAGGGAGGTACCTACCTTACATACTCGCTATACTCAATCACATACACTTGTTTCTATGGAACCTCACCAGTACCACCAGCTTAAAAGTCGAAGTCAGCCTTGGAGACAGAAGTCGTCTTACTCTTGCCGGAAATATAAAAGGCTTTCTCTCACAGTTTTGTTGAATGTAAAATGTCAATATATAGGATATGTACTGATGTAGTAGTAGCACAAAGCTCGGCTACGATCCCATAATATGCATCACGATGCCATTACAAAATCCAAATCACTTTGCAAAATACACCACGACATTTCTTTATGAGAAAAATTTCAAGTTCACTGCACAAGCAATAATGGAAAGTCATGTGTGAAAGGAGATATAGGTATAGTTTTGTCATTGCCAAATAAGTCAAGTTAAGAAATGGGAAGAAAATAATAGACCCAAACAAAAAAAAATATAGCAATTTATCAGCTTAATGAATTTGATGGTTTCTTACATGCAAGAACAAAATCAAATTCATGAAATTGCTATATTATACTATGCAGTGATGATGGGTGAGCCTCTTGTGGTTTGTATTTTTTCCTGAATGAAGAACACAAGTTTGAGTCTTGCAATTGTTGTTGTGGTTTGTGATATTAAAATTGATTTTTTTCACGCGTTTTTGGTGTGACACTAAGATTGGGTTGGGACTCTAGATGAAGACACTAACACGTAAAGAATAAGAAGGAGATGATAGATTATAGCTAGTGTAAAAAACAGTTACAAAGTCACACATTATGACACACACAAAGTAGAACACAAGAATATGTACATATAACCAAGAATAATACCATTCGCTTTCTTCGTCCCGTCTTGCAACTTTTTTCATGGTCGTAGGCTAAAGCACAAAAGGGAAAAGAAACATCAGAATTGTGCTTTTGTCAAATGCAAAAAGCAAAACCAATTATTACTGTTTTAAGCTATAAAATATTCAAAATAATAGGAGTCGTCCAAAAATGATGTCATCCGTAGATGAATTCGGCTGAAATGTTAAACATAGCCGTCCGTCCATGTAATGTTAAAGTGATGACATATGAGGGCGGAGGTGTCAGAAAAATGGAGATAAGTTGGATGAAATTATTGATGGACCATCCCATACGAAATAAAATAATAAATACACGTCTATGAAAAATTACCTTGTATCATTACGTCATTTTCTAATGTTAATTTTAATTACTTTTCTCTCTTGTGCAAAAACAAATGACGGGAGAAAGAGAAGACACAAAGTTTGACTAAAAAGTTCCTTGCCCTCTTGCCCCTACTTTCTCTTTTTTCTCTTTCTCCATGGGCAATTGATGGGAGGAAGGAAATAAATAATTGATTTAGAATTGCAAACTCAGACAACTTTCTCCTGGACCTCAACTCGGTCGCTCGTCCCTATGATAAATAAGTATTAGAGAGGGAAAACCTCCACGTTTATTTTTTTCTAAGAAAAGAATATTTCGTTGATTTATGCAGAGAGAGCCTCACCTAATAATCGCCCCTTCTCAACTTTTATTATATTCGTATAGAGAGTGGAGATGAGCGCTGAAGGAATAAGAATGGGAAAGAGAGTGAACGCGATTAAGTGAAAGCACGCATATGAGACTCTCACTAATTTTTTTGTATACATTATGTTCTCCAGTAATGTTAATGTGTAGGATGTCTGATGTCTGATGTCGGACGTCGGATGTCGGATGTACTATAGACTTATCTTGTAGGCGTAGCGTAGGGAGCACCATATTAGTAAACCGTCCGTGACCGTGTTGGTTTGGATGTTCCTAAAAAAATAATAAGAAGAAGTGAGAGTGAGAGAACAGACAAGTACATCACAGCTTGCTTGAAGGGGGAACCATATCGTGAGTGTATAATGTGTGTGTGTGTGTCTAAATTATGAATCCATATCCCCATTTATTTTTTGTGACTCATGATAAAGCTGAAAATTCAAAACCGTTAGGATCTTTGAACCTTTAGGACAAAGAAGATACTGATTTATATACACATGTATGCATTTGAATACATTTTCTTCTTCGATAAGGGAAGAGTATAGGAGTAAAGTGTTACATTAGTACTTTGAGGTTCCTATGACGACTTTATTGACTAATCAGACAAAAAATGAGAGTGTGTGTGTGTGTGTCTGTGTTTTGTCGTTCAGAATTTTTGGATCGATTCCATTTCAGAGTCAGAGTCAGATTTTTTACGACACGGCAGGGGGCAAGATCGTCATACTTCATATTATGTACCTAGTAGGAGTATACATATAGGTACAACATCCGTAGGGCATAAGATACAGACATCACAAGAAGAGAACGACTGACTGAAGACACCGAGAAAGATTTCTGTTTGCAATGCAAATAGTCTATATGTAGTTATACATACGAAGTAATGGAAGCAAATGTAGTCCAAAACAAAGGGTGGGATGATTGTGAGGCTACACGCACAACATTTTGTAATGTGTGTGCTTTACAAAATTGACAACAATACAGAGTGCGAGGGATTATCTACTATCTTCTATGTATCCGGGTATAATGTGCCTTTTCCCTTTCCTGTCACTACTGATACCATTTTGCATGGACACTGCCTACCTCCACATTGTTGAAGAATAAAAAACAGACCACATTTTATTGTGGTTAAAATGAAAATTTCGCCATAGGGAAGAAGATTTTTTTCCCAAAATTATCCAAAATCCAAATCCATAAATGCACTACGTCGATAGTCTTTGGACAAAATGTTATTACTAGAGTTCAAAATGTATCATCTTCACTAATAAAACGCAAAAAGCGATATGTACACCGTTAAAGGGCAAAATGTGATAGCTACCACATTGAAGTGCACTAACCTCAATAAGCACTCCCCTCAATGGAGGACAGCGTCAGGTTTATTTTAATAAAGTTGTCTTTCTCTCTACAATTAAAAAATCTTATTTTGCTCACCTTGAAATATTTTTAATCTCTAGAGCTGTAGATTTTCAAATTGATCGCATTAATGCGCAAAAATAATTTTTTCTTAGCGCACAAATAAATCATAAATGACGTATGATTTGCACTTTATAATTACATTACTCGAGATTTCTTTCCCATATAACTTCTTGAGTAGCAGGGTTTTATGTACGGAAGTGTAAAGTACCTACAGCTTGTTTTGGCTCCTCAACGTCGTTTTGCTCTACATACCAATTCGAGAATTCACAATATCCTGGAAACAACATGAGGTCAACGTCAACTTACATGAACACACATCATTCTCATTTTCATTGCGAGTGCGAATTTTTTTGTAAAGACTATATGCAGGAAGAAGGAACGAGGAACGAATACGCATGAAAATTGTGTGTGTGTGTGTGTGTGTGTGTGTGGGCTTTCATATGCTTTTACAGGGACTAACAGGATGTTGCTTTGAGGAATCAAAGCTCATGAGTGGGCTCAAATATTTTGATTTGTAGTAGTAGCTTAGGGGATGAGAGTCAAAATGTGAGGTACTAAAGGTACATACACGGTCGAGAGTGGAATGAGTTCCCTTTGGCTTGGGCTAGAGAAAAGAAAGGAAAGCTTTTGGCTTTCTCTTCCCTAAAAAGCTTTCTCTCTCCCGGATGAATGAATAAAATAGACGCGGGTCTCCTGGCACGAGGCAGTTCCATACTTACTCCTCATCCGCTCACTTCACTTGTGTTTCTCACTCACGCCTTTCCTATATAGCCTTAGCACAGTTTTATAGTATTCCAAGAAAATAATAATAAAAAGGCTAATAAAAATAACTAACTACCTGGACCTAGATACTTAGTCCAGCTTGTACTTGTAATTGTCAGTAGTGTAACTCCAGTAGTGTAATTTGGTCTTACTATAGTTCAATCCTACAGTGCCCTACTTGTCATTTTCCTAGTGAATTGTTTGTGAGGGAAAATGACAAAAATATGTAGTAATTTTAATAATTCTAATCGAGTTCTTACTATCATTTTTATTGCAAAAAATTTTTTACAGACATTTTCGAATTTCCAAATCGAAATATTTTAAATTTACTATACAATATCTACACCCTCTACGTCATACTACTATACTAGTATGTAGACAAGTTTCAGAATTATTAGTAACTCTATAAAATATACATCCAAGATCAAGATGAATTTTAGCACGAGTACACGGAGTCGGAATCCCGTCCTGCGAGCTGGTCTCAAAGGAACGACTTTCTCGACATCCCTAATTGTCAAACCGGATTTAGTGAGCAACACGAACAATAATATCAATCCTCCTGGAACCAATAACTTTCTCACAATCTCAAAATCCAGAGTGCCAGATATTCAAATGATTAATAAATACTACGGACTTGTCCCTAAAAAGTTTGTCATTACGGCCCGCTCAGACTACAGGTGTGTTTTGAACTTTATTTTTTAAAAAATACATTTTTTGTGTGTAAAAAGCTCCGTTTTCTTCCGTATTTGGACCGGAAGGAGTTAAAAAATTATTTTTATTATTATTATTATTATTATTATTATACAGGCAATTTTAGGGCTCAGATTCATTGGGTGAAGAACTTGTACAAAATTTGACGACAACATGTAACTAGATATAATTAAATAGTTACTACCTATATGTAATTATAGCCTTGTGCCACCTTGTATGGTAGTGGGTCGCATCGGTGTTGTGTGTTAGGTTTCCTTCTTGGCTGCCAATGTACCTCCATCCATACATACACCATAGTAATAGTTTATTCAAATTAAAGTTGTATTTTGTAAAGTTCTACTTACTGAGAGACACGTGGCGAAATTGCAGATGCAGAAAAAAAAATCGGAAATGGTATATAGTATATAATTCATTAAAAAATGTCCTTTGCAAAATCGGCCGGAACGAGTTCCGCGATAGTTACGGTTTTAATGATTGTAGACAGAGAGAGAGAGAAAGAAATTCGTGACAAGCGATCATTTGACTTTCGCACTTTCTCTCTAAGTTTGCTTGACATGAATTTCCCGTGATGTTAAGTTCTTGTTGTAATGCTCGGTCCATTTCTCATACAGTATATAGTTCCCCGTTCACATTACTCACATATTATATAGAAATGCGACGTCGACTAGAACCCGGGACAAGGAGTGACAAAGTGCAGTCTGCAGTGCATTGACTGTATAATTTTGATTGTAGTAATTAATTTTGTTTAGTTTCATTTGATTTCCATGTGAGATATTGAGTATTCAGATCCCCTTCAAAATTATATAGGTACTTATTTAATACTTAATTATATAAACTAAACATAGTAGTTTTCAAGGAAATTAAGCTGCATTCATTTCAATTTTGAGCATACCTGTTTCAGCTACTCTATAATAGATGTATAGTAATGGGTGATGTGCAGTGTCGAGGTGCCTGTACTATGGTATACTGATAGTGCATATGGGGAGTCATGCTGGCATACCAATTGCGGCTAATTATATCATATTAGACCCAATTCAAATAAACTAATTGTATATATATGTTCTATTTTCTATAAATCCATCATTTCACTTTTTATTTTCTAGCTCAAAACAAAGTACAAAACTACTAAGGGCAAGGACAGCTCAGTCATTTGATGAAGAAATTTCCCAAAGTTTGCTCGACGAGAGAATAGTTTCCAAAGGGAAAATCAAGATTAAAGAAATCCATGATGACTCCGCCGGACATGTAAACTCGGGTGGACATACAGCTCTTCAGAGAAGTGGAAGCATTGGGGGTGGGAGTGACACGTCCACGACGACCACGACCACGACGGAGGACAAAACTCAAGCGGACGTGGACGAGTTAGTTGCGAGGAAAATGTCGGTGGAGAAACATAAGAAATCATGGAAAAGGATTAAAGACTGTGGTCGAAGTTTGTCCATGATGGACAATTGTGAGAATATGGGAACGACGATGGGGTCACATAAAAATAAAGACGGGGAGATGGACAACTCCTTGGATCGTCTTGACATTCAACGAGTTATCAAGATTGACTTGAATAATATGAAATGGGAGGAGAGTTACAAGGAAAAATCAAAGACTGACGGGCGAGAGCGGGAAAGGGGGAGCTCCGCACTCCCAACCACCACCACCACCAACAGCAACAGCAACACCAACATCACAACAACAACAACAACAACAACAGCCATGGAGGCATTAAATAACACAAAGAATAACTTAAATCACAATAATAACTCCAATCATAATCACAGTGACCACTCTGGTTGTAGTTCCGCGGGAGGTAAAACCAAGCGGGGATTTTTGAGGAAAACCATTAGTTTTGATGAGCAAATCATGCGAAATTCTATAGAAGCCGTCGAAATTAATGACACGGATAAAGGTAAGTGTTAAATTGCAATGTTTTTCTTGTGACATTTATTTATTACAAAATTATACCGGAAAATAACTTATTTATATTTTTTTTAAATAAATATTAAGTGGAGCCTCAAAAGCTACCGCGAAGACCCATGACAGCCTCAGTTCGAAGTTCAGTCACAATGCACAGCTCCAGCCCCTCACCGCCGGCGTCCACTCCCGTCCCCAAACTTTCTGCCTGGACAAATCGCAATAGCCAAAATTCGACGGAGCGTCGGCTCAAATTCGCGAGATCCTTCTCAATCTACCAAGGGTCAGTGGACAATGGAGAGTCGGAGAATGAGCTGGAGTTGTCAGAGATGAACAATCAGAGCAATTCTTCATCATCATTCCTTTCTCAAAGACTTCGTGAGAGTAGAAAATCCTTACATGTCCAGCCACCCCCGGAAATCTCGACAATGATTTCTCTCATGAACCCTCCACCAGTTGAGGAAGATCTACAGAGTGAAATCGATAAAGTGGCCTCTATCATCGATGATGTTCATAGCATGATGGCACAGGTGGACGTTAAATTGAGTCCAGATGAGTCAACTTCAAAGGCTCTACTACAGACTTCCGACATGACTTCAGACAGTGAAGGTAATGTAATTACGGAGTTGCCTCAAGAGAATAGTACGGGAGAGATAGCCGAGTCCGTCAGTCCAACAGATATTTCGACTCTGACTTCAATTCAAATCCCAAATCCAAATCCGACACCCAGCGACGACGAGCCCCCCACGGCATCCCATTTATTCGGAGGAAGGAGAGTTCTAAAGAAAGCCGCCTCCATTTCATGTGAAAATGAATTACTACCCAGGGATCCGCCCGAGGGTTTTCAAGGGAAACAGGTCAGCCAAAAAATCCGACCTCAAACATCCAAAGCGAAAAGTACGGTTTCCTTTGCAAATACTACTAATATGAGACTCATTCCACCCAGGAGTAAACACAGTAGTCCTCCCAACCCAAACTCAAATTCCTTATTCAGCATTAGCAGTAGTAGTAGTGGTGGTAGTTACTCAACAAATTCTTCAAATTCTACAAATTCAACTCTGAGCATATCAAATGATGCTGCGGGCTCAGCATCCTCCTCATCTTCCGAAAACAGCCAAAGTCAGGCATCCAAAAATAGAAAAATATTAATTAAGAAGGCACTCATTGAGATCAACCAGTCATCCATACATTTAGGTAGAAAACTAAATCACACAAGGCCAAAAACGGCACCCACCCCTGAGAAGAAGAACCCTCCGCTGAGTACACATCATCCCAGTCAAAAGAGACAACCTCTCAAAGTGTAAGTCAAAGCATCTAATCTAATAATTTAATTATTAATATTTCACCACCATATAACACATTACCTGTCTAATTTCGGTCGCTTAGAATTTTAGCAATTTTCATGAGCTTGCAAAGTTAGAAAATGTTTTGAAAAATATATTTAAAAAAATGTGTCTTCTTATAGCAAACATATCATAAAAATGTCATATGACAATAGAATTGTGTCTTGCAAAAACATGCATTAAGTAGGAAACTAATAAACTTGCATGTACTATATAAATTAGCAAAAATTAATTTTTAAAGCTCAGTAATAAAAATTCCGTGCATGATGATTTATAGGAAATTCAGATATAAATATATTGCAGGCAGTTTAAATAATTAAGTGCTCTAAACAGTGAGGCAGGTGAAAATAAAAAAGATGCAGAAGCTATACATTTTTCTAAATGGCAGTGATCATAATCCATAAATTACAAATGAAAATCGTAATAAGAAATAAAGGCGCACATATGCATAGACACATATAGTACAGTGAAAGTTCCCAGCCCTTCATATCCATGACACAAAGGTGTGGAAACTGGAGCTGTATGTGACAACAAATGGTTCCATTTTATTTTAAAATTTAGTGAAAAGCTAAAAAGATAAAAGGTAGATAAGAGGATATACTGCTCCTGCTTGATCTGAAATGATTTCGTGAGGAATGTGATTTAGCAGCCAGCTGCCTGATTTGAGTTTCGGTATCAACTTATGTCCTGCAGAATATAATATCGTGTATATAGTGTACTCTTAGTATAGCAAATCAATGTCATTTCGGTTTCAATGGGACATTGTGTGAATACGTTTGTCAAAAAAAAAACAGTAAGAATATCGACTTGTAGGTCGGGTCGATATTGACATCGATACATTCTACGCTATATACAGTTTACCCTTTGATCTTGATAAATTGACCTGATATAATAGTCTATATGTATAGAGGGAGTGTGTGCATATTATGTACATTGTATGAATCAGTTGGCAGCCAAATCGAACTAAAACATAATAATAATGTGGAGCACCATACCAGACTATACCTATAATAAAAGTCCACTAATTTTCACCAAACAAGTAATGTTGGTGCTGATGAGTTTTTCTTGTGACTTGTGTTTCTTCCTCATTGTTACTCGTTGTTTAGCTGTGGTGGTACTGGAAAATCTGATTTATAACAATTTTTTTTTCAACCAATAAATAAAACTCCAATGAGAATTTTTAGAGTTTCACATTTTCTGCTCCAATAATTCCAAGCCCGTGTCTTATATGTGCCTCTGTCTTTGACATGTACCAGGTCCAGGTCCAGTGCCAGTGCCAGTCTCGTCCTTCGTGACGCGTGGTTGTTAGTTGTCAGAATGAGGTTGACTTGATTGGTTTTCCAAACTGTCAGATGCTCAAATTTTAATTTCGCAAGACCTTCATGGATGTCAAAACTTCCATCATGCCTTGTGTCTCTCTATACTTTGATCCTTCGTTGAGGCAATTTCTTTATTTTATATTGGAATTTTTGAATTGAAACCCCCTGACAACCTTATTCTCTTTTTGCAATTTTTCTAATTCTATATTGATAATGCTAAACAGTCTACGAATTGGATACGCGGACATACGAAGGCTTAATGTAATTAATGTATAGTTATCTATGTAGTTCGTCGTCGTAGCCTTATTGCATGGCAATAAAGATAAACATATTTTATAATATTTATAATGTACAAAAGTCGATCAGGAGCGAATGTTAGTCTTGTCACGAAAATTGCATTTCGGAAGCTTATGTATGCTTTAAATTTAACGGGTTTTCAGTCTCTTCCACACTAATGAAAAATGAAACTGGTACCGATACCGGTACCGGTATCGGCTCATATTTGATGTATGAGATGTGTACATGCATGTACATTTTTACGCAGATATTACAGATATATATCAAATCATTAGAAGCTGTCCTGATATTCATGGCATAATATATGCATGTGCAGGCGTGCAGATTGGAATTTAATCCCGGTATGTGTATATTTTCATGTGATTAAACGTTTGAACTTTCCAATGCCACACGGCTTAATTATGTTATTATTATTAACCTCTGGGGCTCTTTTTTTGTTGTTCGCATGGCAAGAATCCCAAATGGACAAAGAAAGTAGAAAGTACCTAATTATACTATATAGAAAATATGTGCCTATGCGTCTAAGAGTAATATGAAATGCAAGATGTTCGGCACGTATTATTAATATATATTAGAAATATTGTTAAAATGCTTTGTACGAACAAAGAAAAACATTTAATTTTTTCGCAGAAGGTCACCACCCATAAAACCGATAGGAAGTCTCCGGAAATCCTCCACACTTAATTCAAAAATGGAGTCAAGAAATTCGAAGGAAGGGAGTCCAGAGCCAGTGAAGGAGTCCAGTCCAACAGAGCCTGAACCGGAACCCAGTCCTCCAAAAGTGAGAGTGATGCCACGGCAGAGTTTCTCAGTGATTGATAGTGTGCTCCACGGTTTCGGACCGGATTTTCACGACGATGGAGTTGAAGACGGGGGCGTTGTTTCCTCCTTCGTCAACTCCAAGAAGCGTGAAGAGTGTCTCAAAATCTACGAAAAGATGATGAAGAAAGGTTGTCCCGTCAAGTTGGAAACTATTTTTCGGTAAAAATTCCTACACCTTTTTGCCTTTTTCGCCTTAATTATTAATCCTTATATTTCCGGATTTATTGCTGGAGATATCTGGGAAGGTTATATATCGTTATACATATCGTGTCTCCCCCCTCCCCTCTCACTTATGGTGGGATTTGGATTTGGATTCGGATGTGACATATTATGATATGGTTTAAATTTTTGATACAGATATTTAAATAATATTAATAATTTAATTAATATGACTCTTGTTTGTTTTGTATTTTTATTTTTATTAATAGGGGTATGATGACACCATCGGAATATCGTTTATTTTTACAAGATACGGAAATGGCTGAGAAAAAAGCTATGGAAGCTACGGTAGATGAAAATGTAACTCATGGAGATGCTGGCATCTCGATGGTTCAAGGCTCAGGAGCACAGTCTACAAATTAGAACATTACATAAGTAACTATACATAATCGGCGGATTAATAAACATGATTTAACTTCCGTCATTTACCTCATTTCCATATTTCTGTATATTTCTGCTACTTACCATGTATTGTACACGTATGTGTTTATTGTATTGTATTGAGCTTGATTGTCATTCTATTCAACAAATGCATGAATGTTGGTTTTACAGACACACACATACAACATACAACATACACTATATAGAAATAAGTACATATTAAAAATTAAAATTATTAGTTTCCTTTAAGGATATTTATATTTTCTGTAATTTCTGCCGTAAGTAGTAATCGTTTCATTGTATAATCTTTCTTGCCTTCAACTAAGATATATGTATTGTTGTACTTGATTATTTTCAGCTTCGAGATTTATTAAAATTAAATATGTTGCAAAATATTACACGCCCTGTAAAATTCAGAAATAAAATCACTTACTTTTCTGGTTTTATGCACTTCTAAGCTGTTAAAAGGCCACTTTAATTTTACACAGGAGGGAGATGTAATCTGAAAACTCTCGCTGCTGTCATTCAGCCATGAAGTACTTTATTTTCAGCTTTTTTATCGGTAGGTATACACTTTGCGGATTGTGAGGACCATCACCGTCGGCTAACTATTTAAAAAGGAAAGAGAGGATTAATTATGTAAATTATTTTAGTTTTAGTTAGTTAACATTCAAAATACTGATGAAGTGAATGTTTTAAAGGCCATTCAGACCGTTATCAGCACAGAAGTAGCGGTGTAGCAGTATTTTTAATAACCTCATGACTCACACATTTAACGCCTTACGCCATTTACGAATTTACGATACTTTGGTTTGGCTTTAGTCTTAAGTACTTTGGTAACTTTGGTTTTGGTCTTCGTAATTGGTAAAACAAAAACTATTTAAGAATCGTCCATAAATGACGTCATCGAAAAATCTCCATTTTTAGGACCCTATGACCGCTCTATTACCAGCGCAACTATTGCATAAATGGTTATATTTAGCATGGGATGTCATCAGTTGCTAAGTGTAGAGCCATTGACCCTACTAACTACTAATCACGTTATTTGTGGACGGTTCCTTACTCCGTGGTAAGTGGCCGAAGTGCCAGTTAGTGCCTGCACAAGTGGTTACAGCAGCGTAATCTCTATCCAGCCAGACATAGTTGCCTCAATGGCAGATAATGCCTCAGGTGATAAGCTTAAGAGTATCATGGAAATAGTTAGACACCGGGCGCTTTGCTTTGAGTTTTCTGTGACAATCCACATCCACATTTTTGAATGAACAGAGAGAAGGATGACAGCTGATTATTATTATTATTATTATTTAAAGTAAAGGCGATTAAGTCATAAGTATCATAGTTCTATAAAACAGGGTATAGGTGTAAATCGTTTTTCAAGAAATAAAAATTCGAATTAAGTGCTATAATTATTTACTATAATCTTTCACCGTCATGTTAGTTCATGTTATGTGTTAGTAGAATTTATTAGTGATTCAGGAAAAATATTAATAATTATGTAGCTGTTCTTGAGCTACAGAAGATAATAATTACAAATTACAACTACAACATCCTGTGTAGTGTACTTTTTTAAACCACATGTTGCAAGTTGCAACGTACAATGCGATTATTTTTAAACTTCGTTAGAACGAATTCTGCTGTCATTCATAATCCGTAACCCACAAGCCCACAATCAGCCTTCAATGTTCAACAATTGATAAAATTCTCTTTACCATGAGCTCAGGACAAAACAGTGGCAAGTACTTAACGAGCTATACTACTGTCTGAAAGTAAAAGAAGTTGGAAATACATTTTTAACTTACTGCTGTCACGATTGGCGAAAGCGAATGCCCCCAGCTAATTCCATATTATTTGTATTATATTAAAGTCAAGTCCAAACTAAACACGCCCCCGTTTCACAATCAGCTCAAACTCAATCAACCCCGGCCCCGGACCGCCCGCTTCAAGCAAGCATTGAATGTTGACAGTCAGTTCTATTTTAATTGATAAAGATTTTCTTTAAAAATATGTTCGGCACTGAAACTGGGGAACTTGTGTACTTTTATTAAACTTTTAATTTAAGAATTCCATTGAATATGAAGGAAATATGACAATTGGAAATTTTGTTCGGACATACATTCTCAAAGTGATTTTATTGCCAAAGTACATAATTGTATTCATTTGCAATCCAAAGCGATCTATTGCAGCTTATAGTCGTCACCGATCATTCGCTTGTCGGAAAGAGGAATCAGTCATGGGTTGTAACTTGTGTGGATCTGGGGATCAAAAATTCAAAAATGTGATACTTCTGAGTGTATCCTTCATGCTGGTTTTTACAGCATTTCAAACTATGGCTAACATTGAGGTATTTTACATTCTATGTTTTAATTCATTTAGATATTTTCAAAACTCTATGCTACTCAATTTAACTTAATATCATATCTGATGCCATTTTAAAATTATTTTAGATAAACAAGTTTTACTATTTATTTTTGATTTTTTTTTAGAAAACTGTCCTTGAGAGTATAAATCATGAGAATCCTAATTTTACTGGAGACGGATTTGTTTCTCTGGCCATCATATATTTTTTCTTCGCCTTGTGTAATTGGCTTGCACCATCCATTGTTGCAGTTTTGGGTCCGAAACGTACTATGGTGATTGGAAGTTTGGTGTACACAGCCTTCATTGCATCGTTTCTGTGGCCAAATCCTTACATTTTGTATAGTATGTCTGCTGTCTTAGGATTTGGGGCAGCTATTATTTGGACAGCTCAAGGAAATTATCTAACTTTATCTTCTAGTCCAGAAACAATGGCAAGGTGGGTTCAATTCCCGCTAGCCTCGGATCTCTTTCGTGAGAAAGTTGATCTTAAACGCCGGGCTCTCCACATGTGTGGCGACCTATGTCATTAAAGGCTTACTTGGCTCTGTGTTAGTACGGGGTAAGCTAGTCACACGGGGGTTCGTGTTGGGAGAACTGATCAATTGATTAGAAACACCAAACCCCTTACAAATAAAGTTCCTTTGACCTTTTTTTTTTTTTTTTTAGAAATTCGGGGATTTTTTGGGCAATTTTGCAATGCAGGTGATGGTTGAGCCTTATTTTATTG
Source organism: Dicyrtomina minuta (assembly GCA_949802685.1). Classification (NCBI taxonomy): domain Eukaryota; kingdom Metazoa; phylum Arthropoda; class Collembola; order Symphypleona; family Dicyrtomidae; genus Dicyrtomina; species Dicyrtomina minuta. The sequence goes on along the minus strand of OX461812.1, from coordinate 32,908,904 downwards.
GATTGGATGTACCAATAACACTAACCATGTGATTAAGATTTGAGAACATGGCACACGCCTTTTATTAATTTACTGGGTACATAACGTTTTGCTAACCTAATTAACCTATATTGTAATTTTGTTTCCAGTATGCTTTTCGGGAATTCCTTCGTATTTTGGCAGTTCTACGGAAGCAAAGATATCAATGCTTCAACCCGCACAGTTGTATTTTCAGTACTTACAGCAATCTCGGTTGTTGGGACTGGATGTTTTTTATTTTTGCCTTCTTTGATGTATGTCTGAATTCAATGTTATATACATAAATTAACATAAATATTGGAATTTGTAAAAATCCATGTAAATCCCATGTAAAAATCCATGCGATTGTGCCAATTTGAGAGTTAAGTTGTCTTTCTCTTTAATGAAATCCATACAGACCTGATGGAGATCTACGCTCCAATACGTTTCCTCAAGAAAGTTCGGTGGATGCGTTACGAAACTCATTTCGTCTGCTAACGAACAAGAAGATCTTGCTTTTATCCTTTACGTTTTATTATACGGGAATTGAATTATCATTCTTCAGTGGAGTTTACTCATCAGCTGTGGGCTTCACCACAATTCTTCCCGAAGCCAAAAGACTGGTCGGATTATGTGGAATCCTAGTGGGCGCAGGAGAAATTCTAGGAGGAGCATCATTTGGTTTACTTGCTTCAAGAACTGTTAAATTTGGTAAGTCTTATCTTTTTCTCAGTCACTTGTATAATAAAATTGTGAGCGATTATTTTTTTACTTTATGCAGAATGTTTGTGTTTCATAGGCAGGGATCCAATTGTGCTCTTGGGGTTTATATCCCATATAATTGCATTTTACTTGATATTTATCAATTTGCCGAATGAGTCACCACTGGGACCAACATCATCGGTGTCGTACTTAAATCCACCTTGGGTGGGCTGTCTGATGTTATCTGCATTTTTATTGGGTAAAAATAATTGTATTTCCATTATGTAAAAGTGCTATACGCTTGAGGATTCGCCGTGTATGTGATCAGAGCCTAGGCGACTCAGTGTAATTAGTTTCTGATTCTATTCTCGTAGGATTTGGGGATTCTTGTTACAATACGCAAATATTTTCCATACTGGGGAGTCTTTTCCCGGATCAGTCTGCTCCAGCATTTGCACTATTTAAGTTCACACAAGCAGCGGCGGCTGCTATGTCATTTTTCTATAGTTCCGAATTCACGCTCCTCATTCAGTTATCCATTTTAGTAGTGTTCTCAGTTATTGGGACACTGACTTTTTTCATTGTTGAGTGGAATGATGCTTCCCAGCAGAGAATAGCCATCAAGTCAGCTCTGAGTAACGAAGAAAATAGCGACAAGGAGGAGCTCTTGGGGGAAGACGACGAACACGTGGACGATTAGGCGTTTTCAGTTTAATGTTTTGGAGAGTCAACGTTGGTGCTTACTTGACAAAAATAATAATAAATTAACTATTAATGTTGTAGGGGTTAAGAAGATTTTTTCGTATTATATAGTTGCTGCATATTCACATGCTGCTTGTAAGTCTTAATTATGACCATTTAAAATCTAAACGAACTTAAGGAAGCGTAGACGTAGACAATGATAAGATCTGCGACTACAGTATATGTACACTACGTTACATATCATTACTAATAAGTTTGCTTTTTAATGGCGAAGCAACGTCTTAAAAATTACCTCACTACATTCTGTGTCTTGGTATCATTGTGTCATAATTTTAAGAATTTGACTTATTGTTAGCCGTGTATCGCTAGTGTGATTCCAATACAATTTATTGTACGACTGTACCTTCACGTACAAATTATAAAATAGTTTTATTTAGTGTAGTGTAGTAGTAAAAAAGGCGCTTCCAAAAAATCATCTATGTAGTAAAGTAGCTTTAATATATAATTTTTAATCTAATATTATTGTGCATCATTTATTATAACGATTAAAAGTATTTTAACCAACATTTTAAATGCGACAATTTACAATTTTTATTAGCATTTGATTTATTGTGGACATACGTAGATGAAAATAATTTCGTGTTCAATAATAAGTTATAACTCCATGTAGGTAATTAGTTAAGTGCGTACACGTATAAGAAGCCAGTTATGCCTGTAGAGAAAGCACACGCTCTCACGTAAAATCCCTTTAGAAAGTGCAAAAGTTATTTTCAGGGACTTCAGAATCCAAAATTTTGGTGTTCAGGGAAAATCTGCATGCCTAATACGTACGTATAAATATGTCCTTAAGTATGACAGCACAATAAAGTTAATTCGTTGTCGTATTATTTAGTAATCATGACTAAACGGCATTTGACTTATCATTATCATGCTACCAAGAAATGAACACAAAAATCATGTTTATTATGGATACTGATAGGCATTTTATTTACATGGGTCATGAGCCATGAGTACACTATGTGCTGATAAATACAGTAAGGGGTAGTCCATAAATGCCCCCCCCCCCTCCTGTAATAAATTTAACCATTGCGTAAATGGCTATCTTGGGATGTAATCAATATCCAAGTAGGCCCATTGATCGTACCCGTGATGTCATTTATGGACGATCCCTAATTCTGTATTTCACGATTAAACTATACTGTCGTACCCAAAAATGACAATGATTAATCATTCTGGAAAATAGCATGCGAAGGCGAAGAGATAATAGATTAGATTAGTTTGTCAATGATGTTTACTTTTATTTGTGGGATTATACTGGTAAGTAAATAAATACTCACAATAGTGTACATTTTAATTATTTTTGTCCTGTCAATCACAATAACAAAGTCTGATTCGAGCCGAAATGACCGCTCATGACAGTACAGTGAACCCGTATTAGGGATCGTCCACAAATGACGCCATCGGTACTTAGGGTCAATGGGTCTCTTCGGGCACTGATGACATCATGTTAAAGATAGCCATTTATGCAAAGCTTAAGCTAATGATAAGGGGGTCATAGGGTCCTAAAAATGGAGAGATTTCGATGACATCATTTCATTGCAGATCTGCGGGCCTCGTCCTTACTAGTTGGTGAAACTGTAACTGTGTATGAATGTGAACTGTGATCCCTGAGGATTGCATGCAATGCAATATGCAATGCTATATGCAATGCTATTGTGTTATATAAAAACTGCAAGACTTTTCTGTTGAATTTTGAATTGATTGTACCTGTGTATAGATACTATTATGACCTATCTCTCTCTCTCCCCCAAAAATATTTTGCGTGTTAACTCGGGGAAAGTAAATAAATAATGACTAGGAGAGCTAAATACACATACATGCAAAAATGACAATAAAATCTAATTTCCACATTCCGGTATTGAAATAAAAATACAATTTTCATAGGTATTATTTGTAAATGGTAATTCAATATTCCCTTGCATATGTATATTGCAGTGGTTGTAGCTCTTGTTAGTGTAATGACCGCTATTCGAATGTGCATGTACCGTAACATGAGGAACGGCACATTATATGTTAAATGCTATAAAATTAAATAAGAACTCAAATAATTGTATACTATGAGTACGAGCAGAAATGTAGTATGTAGGCAGGTAATAGATGATCTACCTCGATTATGTTTAAATGAATAATTAATGTTTTCACTCACACTCTGAGATTGGCTTGAACTGAATAAGATGATTTTAACGAGCAGAGTATCACGGTTTTTTTGTTGCTATTATTATTCAATAAATAAATAAATAAATAAGGAACTGTAAACAATTCTAAATTGTCAAATACTTGCTTAATGCCCTGACTTTGAAATTTTAAAAAACTAATTTAAAAATCCGTAACGCGTCCTTTTCGTTCCCAGTCACCATAACGTGTTGGTTCCGGTCCTTTTGGGCCACCCACTTCCCCCGAGTGGGGATTCGTATTATCAGGCCATGGGGGTAGCGGCTCTTTCTCTTGGTATGGATGAGGTCCGTCTCCTAACTCGTCTAATTTACCTGTAACACAATTAATTCATTTTTTATTATTCACATTTTTTCTTATTAGTCATATTTTGAGAAATAATGTGCCTGCAACGTAACGAAATAAAAATGAGTAATTAATTATTACCGATGGGAGTTTTTGTCCTCAAAACTTTATTCTTGTCACTGCTAGCAGTTCCTCCTGACACTGGGCTTTTTTCCGGACATTTTAGTGACTGAATGGCACTGATTGTTCTTGCTGAGGAAAAACAAACATTTCGAAAGTGGCACTCATCAAATACATGACCCCGAGAAGGGAAACGAAGTCTCAGTGACTGTGCTACATTACTCCAACTGGCACCGATCCTGGCACTACTTGAAACTCTATCCATAATAAAACCCCGCCGAACCGAACTATCAACCTGCCAGTTAAAATAGGCGAGACGCTTCCATATAATTACCGGGTACAATGATCGAAACTTTTGCATTTTTTGGCTTCCAACCAAGAACTTCCCAACTGTCAACTGTTACCTTCTCGTATCACGTATTATTTGTTAGTTCTGTTCTTTTCTGGTCTTCAGTCACAACTATTGACTGTTTCAGAATTTTTAGTTACATAATTCGAGCTGAGATATTAAAATCATATACTCACTCAGCTAGCGTGTTGATTTCAATTTCAAATTTCACTCACTAAATGTTGATCAATGGAATAAGGTGCAATTTGAAAAAATTACGAACCTGACGAGACTGACGACTACACCTGACTTTACTTTGTTGATATTTGTTAATCTTGACAGTACTGTTTTCATGAAATTTTTAAAACCATTTTTAAATCGATGCAGCCATTTTGTGAAGCACAGGATAAATGTTGAAGGTTTAAACTGAAATGGATAAAATAAATGAAACTGAAAACTGAAACTGATGATGAAATATGAAATATCGGGCGAACAAAAAATAGTCTTGTATTTCGTACTAGAATAAGGCCAGTTGCCAGCAACTGAGGTTGTGCTGTATTGGCCGACTCGGTCTGTGGAACAAATTTTTAAAAAACTCTGCGCAGTTCCACACACCGAGACGGCCCACACAACACAAACTGAATTGCATGGCAACTCGCTTTATTCTAGTTATTATATTTGCCTACTAATAGATTCATATTTGCGGTCAGTTATCAATACTGGGGGGCGCTGCGCCCCCAGACCGCCCCGCTAACTTCCCCTATTAATATATAACATTTCAAAAAGCCGTTGGTGGATCAAGCTTGTCTGCGTGGCTATTACATTTTATCCTTGCTCCTTTTAGTTATGTCTTTTGGTAAGTAACATGGAGCTTCTTGGGGGGCACTGCCCCCCCCCCCCACTAACGTCACCTATTATTATTTTATCACACTTCGTCTTCCTGGCTGTTGTATCTTACACTACGGGAGCCAGTTTATAATAGTAGATATGCCCTTCATAAATTCTGATCTGAAACTATACTAATTACTGCTAGTTTGGGATTTAGACATGTTCTAAACTTCACATGTAAAATAAAGATCCAAAAATGATTAGTGTAATGAATTTAGGCTCAGAACTTATAAAGAAACATTATACCTACTACTTATTTTACAAAACTATATAATAATTTGATTTAGTTTGTATTTTATTAGATGTGTACATCATATCAATGTTTGGTTGGAGTGAATGGGTCCGAAAAAAATCAAAGTGAAAGATTGCAATCAATATTAATTACTTGTTTGTTCTGACTTTTGAATATAAAAAATGAACCGCCAAATTTTTTAATCTGAATGTCGGCTTTATTAGGGCATCAGTATGAGCATGTGTCCAGTAGTGTGAGATCGCAGTGTCAGAGTGAATGGAAGGCAATCAACATAACTTGCTGTTATTACTGCTCCATCAATCCAACACTGTCTAATTACTGTTGCATTGGTTTGACTGTGAGTTAGATAGTTCAACTTTGTTGATAATAATTTGTATATTATCAGCAACAAATACAACATACTTTTCTTTGTTTCTCAACTTTAATTATTATTTTTTTGTCAACTTCTGACTTTGGAATATAAAAAATCCATCGGTTGCTCTGAATGTCGACTAAGGCTATGACCACAGTCAGCTTGCAATGTACTTCAGTGCCAACTTTGCTCTCTGCTTTACTATAGGAAAGTATTCGTAACTACCTACACTGACTCGTAACTCTACGTGGTGTTGCCATAGTGTGACTGGATGGGTCAACTTTGTTGGTTTTAATAATTTTATAGATTATTAGCAACAAAATATTGTTTTTTTTTGTCAACTTTAATATTATTATTTTTTTTGTCAACTTCTGACATTTGAATATTATTATTTTGTCGCTGGTCAGTGCAATGCTTTACTATAGTCAGTACTGACAGTGGAAAAGTTTTTTTATTACTACATACTTTATTACTACTGCTTCTATTGCCATCCACCACTGTTGTCATAGACATTGCCTACATTCATAATCAACATGACGGGACACGACTTACGCCTTACCATTATGCATTAGTCAGATTAGCAATTAGATATTAAAAATCAATTATGATTATGCCACGCGAAATTGCTCTTGGTGTAGTCATAGTGTTTATATTTGAAAATCTAATATCTATCCACTCTGGTGTAGTGAACAGAAAAATTATTTTTAAGTTGAGATACTTCAATCCAGCAATCAATGTGACTGTGGAGCTGGTTGCCATAGTCTTAAGTAAATATTAGGAATCAATTATGAATATTGCTGGTGGTTTAGTGAACATTAAAAATCATTATTATTATTTCAAGCAAGTGGAGCTACTTCCATTTCACCTATCACTCAGTGTGACTGTTGTCATGGTAGTACTCAACATAATTTAAAAAGAAAAAATAAACAACGACGATGCTTCACTGCTTCATTGCTTCGCCTTAGTGTCTTATACTAGTGATGAATGAAATGCCGCCAGAAATATTTAAATTTTCTCACTTTCAGCTTTTGATGAACATTCCCATTAAAAATAAGGGAATGGCCATGTATTTCCACTTCTGCAGACAAAATACCTATTATAAAAAATTACTTCAGTAGTACTACCTGCTTTTAATCATCAATAATGATATTTAGGAAGACGGCAAATTTTTGCAAAACCTTCGGTTTTCAAGAAGTCACAATTTACGTTAATTACTACTACCCTGGGTGGGTGGGATTGATGCAGAATGGGAAAGCTGCAGCTTACAATGGTTGAACGCGGGTGGTAGGATGTCGAAATTGCAAAAATTTTGATGACGTAATATAAGTCTCCTAATTGGATGTTTTTGGGGGAAATGTCCTGATTTCGAGCTTTACAAATCTGGCATCCCTATAAGTTCATTCTTTGCTGTTGATTAAATACTTATTTATTGGGATGGATCACTTCCTAAATCAGTGACAAAAACCAGCCATGCCATGATACCAAGATGCAGCCGATGTTGGCTCTAAATAAGCCCTTTTAGTTTTAGTTATTACACTCTTTTTCGTCTTGCTTTTTTTCAATAGAATTAACTTAGGTACATGTTCTTTAATGCTTTATTAAACTGCAATTAAAATATGCTTCGAAATACTTCAAATGCATATGCACCATATTAAGAATGCAGGTACGTATACTGCCCCATCTGCTGCTTGGATCATAGATAGTGGCGTAGTTTGTAGGACTGACTGTGGGAGCGAGGGGCGAGAGATTCTAATATATAGAGGTAGCGGTAGCAGTCGTAGCAGCATAAGTAGTGGTGGTACTGTAAATAATGGTCCATAAATGATGTCATTTAAAGTATCACTCTTTTAGGACTCACCCATCCCCATGTCACCACTTTAACATTGCGTAAACGGCTATCTTTAACATGGCATGTCAATAAGACTCGACTTGATCCTCTGACCCCACCAATGTAATTATTTATGGACGATTCCTCAAGTACGGTTCTACTTACTCGAAGTTCCCAAACTACAGCCTACCCTATACATACATGATTTGGGTGGTGAATAAGGATTTGAACAAAGAAACATAAGAGAAAGGAGTAGTTTTGAGCCCTTGTTGTTGAAGCCAACGAACCAGTACTGGCAACCTCGTCTTTTTCAAGAGACCTCCAGGCCTCCAGTTCCCTACTATTTATAAATTTGAATAGTTTTATTTAATTTCCAGTTTATAATAATTCATCTAGTTAGTTATTTCAGAAGAAAAAACTATATCACAATCACACTCATTTTTATCTTTCAGTTTCTAAATTTTAAGTGGGGGACTCAACTTAGATTGAGACGAGGGCCAGGACTCATACAAAAGGAGAAAGTTTGAGAGGTAATTTGTTTACTTACTTAAATAACTTCGTTAATCTCAGTACTCACTAGTTAGCGTAGTAATTGTTACTGTAAATATGTAGTTCTAATAATTTTGTACTGTTGGGTAAGTAGATTTTTACTAGATTGTTTCATGATTGGGATTGTTTTTATTATTCTTTTCATTCACTTGTCTTCAATCACAATAACTTCCATTTCTTTTTTGTTAAATTAATAGCTGAAACTTAGTAACGTATACTGACAGTTACTAGTATTACTGATCGTGAGCCTGGTTGTAGGCCACCCTTGACCCTCATTAGAGGACCTTTGGCCGTGTGTTAGATTTATTTTGTTGAATAAAATTATCTTAGTCTAGAAAAATAGAATTGGAGCTGATTCATGATTAGAAAATTTGCTGAATCAGCATTATTATAGCATAAATGAATATGTAGTAACAAAGAAGAGCAACTTTAGTGCAGTCAGCAGTACTTTTCATTATAATAACTTAGTTTTTGAGTGCATGTTGTAGATTTATGATACACTTGGATTTGATCGTAGTTCGTAGTGTATTTAATGATTTTATTCATTTAGAATCACTTTGCTTTTAACTCAATGTCAAGTCAGCAATTATGACTTAAACACTTGGCACTTTTGTAAAAATTGGATTCTATTATTAGTTCACAGTTGTTGGTTGTTGTTGTTTTGTTACGTCCTACGATATCTTTTGGCATTAGGCGAGTTGAACAATTGGACTCTTTCTATTACATATTACATCATATACTTAATATTGTGCATTTTATTTACTGGGAATTACTATCTTAATTTTAGGCATCAACAAGCGTAAACAGCCAGAAGAAGAAAAGAAATATCGGAAGCTTAAAGTCTCAAGATCGACGACTCGACATACAAGCTGAAAGTTGGAAGAGAATTTACAGAATAATTTGTTATTAATACTCTGATATTTCCTTAGTTCGTGTGTGCTTATTCGTTCAGATCATATTGGACATTTATTGGTGGCTAACGTCACTATTGGAATAATCACGGAACTATTAGAATTTTGTGGATGTGGATATCGATGCACTAATGAAAAGTAAATGTTCTGTTGTTTTTGTCTAAATATTTTCGTCATCATCACAGACACAAAGTGAAGGTAATAAAATTCTAATATCGCAAAATTATAATACTACGTGCTATAGCTATCGACAATCTTAAATTAGGAACTATTGCCCACTTGAAATGAATACGTGTTACACACCATTCAAAAAGTAATTACGATTATTATCTAAAAGTATGCATATATCTTAGCTACAAAATTAGTTCATTAGCTTTTAGAGGATCGTAATTATCACGGTGGAATACTTTAAAATCCCTAAATAAACTTAAATTAACCATATTTTACTTCTTGAAGCCCTGACTGTTAATTTATTCGTCAAGACTCTCAAGACCGTCAAAATGGTGTATCACCTGTGGCATTTTGGTCCAAATTTCCAAAATATTTTAAAATTGCTTGTATGTGGTTGTGTAGGAATTTTGGTGAATTTCCCTCATAAAGTGTATAAATTGAATATTAAACAAATACTAACTAGCTCCAGCAACCAATCAAGTTTCAAGGGAGAAAGAGTGCAGTGCGATCACAGAGCTGGAACAAAGGGAGGAGAAGAGAGGACGTCGTCGTGATCGAGAGCGGATGGCATCAGGGTGCTGTGGAACTAAGAAGCAGAAATTGAATCAGTCGCAAGAAGTCATGAACGGTCATGATCAAAGTTACCATCGGGGTGGAGCTGCTGCAGGGTCAAGTGTCAATCATGCTCAACTGAACGGACACTCTCACAGTCATTTGAATGGACATGGAACCATGGTGCCAGTGCATAATGGACTTGCTCGCCTCTCACACGATGATCGTATAGCATGTCCTGAAATGTGCTACTTTTGTTTTGACATCCTTTACACTAATTTACACAATATGGAACCGCCCAAATCGCCACATTTTACCAATGATGCATTGTAATTTGTCCATTCAACATTATGTCATTTATGCACTTAAAAGTGTCCAATAAGCATTTATGTATGTATGCAGTTCCAGTATCATTGGCAATGCTAATATATTTGGAAAATCAAATAGACTATAGCCAACGTGATAGTTGTTTTATATTTTTATAGCCCTCTTTTTGTAACATGGAATATTGGAAAGGATCATCGTTTGCGAGGTTGCATGGGAACTTTCAATGCCTTGCATCTTCACTCAGGTCTACGCGAGTATGCCATTACAAGGTGCAGGATTCGTTATTTCATTGTCATTTAGTACCATGAACCATGACATAATAGTACACGAGGAAATATATTAATGAATTGGTTTTACTTGTACTGTAGTGCTTTCAAAGATTCACGTTTTCCACCAATAAGCCACGAAGAGTTCGGGAAGTTACAGGTTTCCGTCTCGATTCTTCGTCACTTTGAAGACGGCTCGAACTACCTCGACTGGCAAGTTGGGGTTCACGGAATTCGCATTGAATTTCACAACGAACGAGGATCCAAGCGCACTGCCACTTATCTTCCGGAGGTTGCACCGGAGCAAGGTATGTAGGACCTTTAAATTGAACTTGATAATTTATTTGTCTATTCAAGTCCCTTGTGCATACATTCTATAATATGCAGTTAGCAACGTGCTGGCTGCTGAAGAATCAGTAAATAATTTAAAATCATCTTCATGCTTTTCTAGGATGGAATCAAACACAAACGATTGACTCCTTGTTAAGGAAAGGAGGTTTCAAAGGGCAAGTAACTCCCGAAGTTCGTGCGAGTATCAAACTTACTCGCTATCAGTCGGAAAAAGTTACAGTGACTTACCAAGACTACGCAAATCATTGGGCTCCCAATAATGCTCGCGTGTTTTAGCATACGTATGCCTTAGGGCTTGAATTTCCACAAAATTAGGGACAAAAAAATCTATTATTTTTCACTCGCAAAATGACTTGAAATCCGAACATTTGAATAATTGTGTGTACAATATTTTCATTGAATTTTATGAAATCTGCAAGAGCAATTTATTAAAGTTTTAAATTAATTTTTTTTCGATCGTCAATGTTTTCGGATTAACTAAATAATATATTTGCTATATTGTTGATTGAACGTTGATCAGAGAAATATTAGTTATACTACTTATTTCTCCATATGATACATCTCCTAGCTAAAAATTGTTTCCCCTACTTCGATGTAACCAGTTTTTGAAGAAAAAAAACTGCCTTAAATTAGTCAATAGCTCTAAAAGAAACTACCACTGTGAAATATTATTTTAGAATCTATTGTAATCTGCAGTCTACTGCTTTGAAGTGTAAAAGAAAAAAAAATCAATCATGAGATTTTGAGTGACAGCATAATCCCAGCAGTGTTTTACATAAAACATTCTGCGGCGTGTCTTTTATTTGCCATGGGCATTATCTATGATATATACTTAATGAGTAATATTCACAGGATTGAGTGCTTGTCTTTGTTGGGATGTGTGTAATTCTTTACTTGCGAACGAAAGGAGAGTTATGCAAGGGGAAGAAGTACGTAAAATCTATAATTACAATATTATAATAATGGTTTCGTGACCATATACAGCACTTTGTGAGGTAGAGATTGACCCAGTTAATGCAGAACGGTAGATATTGAAATTTAAATACCCTTGAACACCGATTGATTTGTGCAAAGCAAACGTTATTGTAGGACTAGTGCTTCACTTGTACTGGAGACAATGGTATGAGAAATAATTATCGATTTCAATTTGTACATAATGGTTTGAAAGAAAGCTTGAAACTTCCACTATTATAGCGCTACATAAAAAAGCGAACACATGTGGGTGAGCAAATAATTTCTAAAATTAAGGACAGGAAAGGTAGGAACACGGCAAAGTTGAAGTTTTTGCAACCGACGGAATTGATCATTCAAATTTTACATGCAATTCAAAACCTCTGTCCGAGTAAATATAAGAAAATTAGGCATGAGGGGATGTGTAGTTTATGTGAAGGGTTCAAATTTTCAACAAATTAGTGCGATACAAATTGTTACACCAAATATATCAACTTTTAGGTGCAAACTTTGCTGACGTTGCAAATTGTAAATTCTGTTGTTGATTTTGATTGATATGTGGATAGCTAAGGATTATTTCCGACAAAAGCGCTGGCTGTATGATCTGCAATAATGTTTGTGTTTCGTGTGTATTGGCTTATTATTAAATTTATAATTACTGAATGTGGTCGATTAGGCGAGATTTTAGTCCTGTATGTGAGTTGTATGTACTACATATTGTAAGGTAGATGTGAAGTGAATCGGGAGTGAAAAGGTTAAATTAACTAGTTATACATTGCATGTGAGGGGAAAAATTTGTGCAGCATAACGATACTATCGTGGTTCCACGAGAGTAATTTAATATCTAGTTTGGATCGTACCTTTACGATAACAACTAAAAATTGTATGCAAAATAAAACAATAAATGAAACCATGCGTAAATTATTGCTCTGGTAAAACTTATTTTTTTAAATCAACGTAATGACTTCAATTAAATTGATTTCAAAATTCGATCATAGATACTCACGGTATACATATCCAGAGGCAGACTGGCCAAAATAAATTTCGGGAATTGCCCGATGGGCCCCTAATTCTTTATACATTACGTAAACGGGAGCTTGGGGCCTCTCTGCCCCTTTTAATCACCAATCTTCGTGTCTTTTAATCCCCAGTTCGTCCCTGTCTGTACATATCGCATTTGTCGGACTAATCCCTCCAGAAGCTAATAACTCAACGGTCTCAAACGTATGGGAAGTAATCGAAACCTGGGAATTATTTAGCGTTTAAAATGCATGTAAATATTACAAATATTAACAGCTCGACTCGACACCGCCATTAATTTGAGAAATACTGTACTTCAAAATTTTCTACACACACCAATAAACTGAATCTAGGTAATTGCTAGATCTAAAAGCAAGGTACTCCGAATCGCCACCTCAACACTGTGTTGGAACACACTCAGAAATGACAAAAAGGTTTAAGTTTTGATATTAAATTATTCAGGAATAAAATTATACTCATTGCAGAATCTCACTAAGTCAACAAGACTTTATTATGTACAAACGCAACTAACTAGCCAGCAATATAAGTACTTAACAGAGAATAAGTAAACTAACAAATTACTAAACTTCATATATAGATAACTTCGTATGGCTCAGTCCAGGATGAGCGACTAGTGACTATCGAACATTGATTGTAAGACAGGAAGCACATTAGTAAAGTACGCGTCTTGTTGAAAATAAGTTAGACCCATAACAGTTATTGTATGGACAGCAGCAATAGGGAGCAAATGTTTACTAAACGGCTTGTAAATTTGTCTAAAGAATGAAAAAACTTCCTTCGGATGAGTAATTATATTAGGCATTGTAAATGATTTCTTCATTTTTGACAAAATCTAAGAAATAAATAAATGATTTAATCATTACAATGCGTCCATCTGCCAACACCAACACGAACGAAATCGATTCAGAACATGAAAAAAAAAATCAAATTCCTATAGAATATTATTGAAACATTTTACCGGAAAAGCAACAACGGGTGCAATCAAAGTAGGGTACAAAACTCCAGTAGCAAACTGAAGTACTCCTGCTTTCACTTGAACACAGATGGGACATTTGCTTTGTCTTTCTAGAATATTGTTTGTGACGGCCTAGTACAAAACATACACTAAATGATTGCACAAAAGCATTATGAGGACCACAAAATGAAAAATAACAAGTCCAAAATGAAACTGACCATATAATGGCCAAGTCCTGCAGCAGGAAAAGGGAAAACACAAGTGGCAATATACATTGTGATGCGTCCAGCATGTAACATATACATGTAACTTCTAATTTGGTACGTGATGTAGAAGCCAGTGGCTCCAGCCAAAACAGCACAGTAATAAGGGGTATACAGAAGAGGCCATCTGAAGAACAATCAATTAAAATTATGAGAAACTTGTAATTATGAATTATTTTATAAACATTTTTATTAAATTAATATTATTTTCTGTGATTCACAGCAAAGAAATTCATTTACACTTCGCTTTTACTAGGCCAAGCTTCTATCGCCCTCTGCATTTTAGCGGCACCCAAACCACTTGCAGTTTTTGCCGTCGATACATCTACTACATCATAACGTTCAATTACTTGTTTCGGAGGTTTCGTAGAAGGCGAAGGTTCTTCGTTATACATGATTGCAACTAGATGTTTCCCGAAAATATTATTTCTTTCCTTTTACTGCTGTAACTATAACTGCAACATTCCAACGTATGAAAGTATGTTATATGTATGACTCCGAATAACGGATTATAGATTGTACAGCTAGTGGAAGGTGATTGACGTCACGATATACAGTAAAAACTTTTAATTTTAGGTTAGATCGGTTCTTGAGTGTCTAAAAGACAAAAAAATAAAATGATTAGTTTAAAAAATTATAGATACTGTTCATCATACTTGAGTGCCCAGGAACAATCATACTTTGCTTATATAATTTCTGTAAAAATCTAAATCATGAGCAAACAGGAAAAAATTACAATTTTCACGTGAACAAATTAAACATTCAACACATGAAATTTCGACACAACTGGCAAACAAATCAATGGACTCCCTGGATTTGAAATTGTATATTCAAAATTATTGATTGTGGATATCTCAGTAGTATTACAATTTCAAATGTAGCCTATTTATTTAAGCCTATTGATTATAGACTACTAACGATTATTATTTCAGGCGACATTTACATGATATAATCGCGCAATGAATAAATATTCATTGGCAATCTTTGAATCTTGCCATAAAATATTAAAATACATTCAATGACAAACATCATTCTTTCTGTCTAACGTCGCTGTTATTTCAAATCGACGGTCTCAACACTGTCAACTGTCGTACAAGTTCTACATTAGCACATAATTACGACATACACAAACTAGTATTATGAATAAATACAGAAAAATAATATACAATATATAATTACTGATGACTGATAGTGAAATATAATATAAACAATAAATAATTTAGCCGGCGGAGTGCCGGTCCCGGTCTGCCGGTAATGTAGAAAATTAGAAAACACAAACACTACACAACCGTCAACCGTAGCCGGATAATAAATACAGTAAGTTGTAGTCAGTTACTGAAACCGAACTAACTGAACTGAGTAAATGCGGGTATTGGCAGCTCAAAGAGAACAGTTTATGGCTTACATGATAGCCAATTGTGATGGACAGATGGATGAATGAACTGGATACCTGTTGACTAAATTATCCAGCGTAAAAGTTGATGTTGATGGGGCGATCTCTGACCCTTGAAGGATTTGGATGACTTTATCGACTGCCTCTGAAACATTGAATTTCAGTGAACCGTGTCTTGGACTGTGTAAGTAATTGAATGTTGGCGGGAAGGGGAACACATGGTTTAACATTAGGGGGTATGCAGTATGCAGTTGGTCGGACGAGAGCGAAAAAAAATGAAAATGCAGATGAGAGATATTTCTGAGCAGAAGTGACATACTACTCCGTCCGTACTACACATTGGGCTGGCTCTGGGCTCTGGGTTCTCTCACTTCCTTCTACACAGAAAAACCGTATACTAGTTGAATAGAAGGGGTCGCCATACGCAAGGAGTGACTTACTTACTTCCTTACTTCGATGTCTTCTCTCTCCTTCTCTCGCTCTCGTCCTCTCGGTCCTTTTTAACTTTCCAAATCTAAAGTAAAGCAAGTGGTTGGGAATGTAGTTGGGGTTGGGATTTTTACATTACAGTCAACTTCAACCCACTTTACCATTTGTACTTCATTCCTTCTATCAACTATCTTCATCAGTTATTCTACCCGACGTTTCCCCGTCTCATCCTCAAAGTTAAAATTCGGGGAATTACACCAGTAAGCTTCTAAATCATTTATTATTGATATTAAAGAGTAACTATTTGTTTTATTCCATCATCCATATAGCATCCTAAAATTTAAACTATTTTAAACCGCTGCTGTTGGCTCTTAAGTTCCTGTGTGCGGTGGAAATCTCCGAGATCTCCCGTCATAGTATATGTATACCGAGAGTTCTTCTCCCAGTTCTACATTACCAACTGTAGTAGTAGTGATCCACAGTTTGACTTCAATTAAGTACAAAACAACGTTATATAGTGATTAGGGTCGGGCAGGCTTGTCATGTAGACCATAGACGGTCACGGTGACGGTGGAGACAGACGTCAAACCAGGTTCATGATAATTTTTCCTCGATTTTAGAAATATTTCCGATCGATTTCTATACTAACTGTTTTGGATATTAATTCGTGAATAAATTTTTAATCAACCTACCTAGTTTATTTTGATAAAGGCCCGAAATTAGTGAGCATAGTAAATTCAAATTTGAAAACATTATGGAATCAAAGGAAACTTTATACATTTCTTATACTTAATTGGGTATACTTGAGGATAGAAACTACGGAATAGGAAATATGGTGTGTAAAGTAATATTGATAAATAAGAAATATCTATATAGTTAGTATTTAGTAACTTTTAATTTTAATTTCACATTTACGCGGCCATTGCATTTCTTTTCAAACGTCATTTTTTATTATATTATTCGCTTTATAAGATCAACGGTTTTGTGATACAAATTTTGCAATGAATTCGCTATGCAAATGTGATAATTGGACTGAATGTTAATGATAGAAATCGGTTTGCAGTATTTATCTCCGTATAACTCATGATAACGAAAACATATATATTTGATATTATTCTATATCTTTCTTCACCTAACATAAACTAAATAATAGCTTTCAGATAATTCGTAATTGTCTGTTTATTTGACATATTTCACGTTTGAGATGTGTTTGAAAAAGGATTGCTTGCATATTGAATACTATAGTGCATAAGTAGCGTTAACAGTATTTCTAATCTAACTACTAAGTAAGTAGACAGTCAACATTGTGGTGAAAATAAACTCAGTGTTGCATTGTGGGGAGTGTTTTTTTTACATTCGTCCGTCTATCCTAGCTTATCATACATGTGCTAAATTTACGTTAACTAAACAAGACAAGATGAAGAGGATGAGTAGGGACAACAATTTGCTTATCTCTTAGTAAGTGAATTAGTGCTCTCAAAGCCGTTATTTCTTCAATGATTTTTGGATTGAAACAATGCTTCTCAGTGTTATGTGGTATTGACACACCTTATAGCCATCGAATTTAAATGTAACTTTGTGACTTGCATGTCAACGACTGGCTAACTACTTTTAAAAGTGTAAACATCTTCTGACGCATATTGTCTTCAGTCGTAGCAGTACTTAAGTTTTTTTCGACCTTGCTATATTTTATTTATGTTCTAAGGAGCAAATACAAAAATGTATTTTCGGTCCTTGATTTCCGCTTGTATTGTATGGAGTTTAAATGGTTTAAAAACCACGAATTGAGGCGATGATTGGTTTGTAAGTACATAGAAAATTAATGAGCAGCTAAAGTTAGTTTATTTTTTATTAAATGAAGTGCCGGTAGGAATAAAAATCGCTGTTTACTTGACCCATATTTTTGTTTATATTTTGTATATCATTAGTTTTAAAGTATGTGATATACTAATTAATTTCTGAGTAACAAGTAGCAGCTAATGTTGAGGATTAATAGTTTGATTTGACAATTAATTTAATTAATTTTTTATCTCTTATGTTTGGAAATATCTAGAATACCGAAGACAATTAAGGAATTGGAGAGCCCAAGTCAAAAATAACAAATCAACGTCATCGTTTGGGTACCAACTAAGATTTCAAGTGCTTATATAGAGAGTGACATAATTTGGGATACAATTTTGTGAAAGTGGTTTTGTGGTGAGGGCAGAGTCAACCGTTGTATTCGGTTGAGTGGGTGTAAATTTTTAAACTGGGAAAGTGTCATAATACAGCCGCCGTCACGAAGTTCCCGGAGAATTTCAGGATGCCCGTGCGAAAGCAAGGTAATTGCAATTTGCTTATTTTTTAATAATATGACTTAAAAGTGTGTCAAAGCTGTGAGTCCTTATATTACGAATACGTTTATACTTTCGAAATCATGTATTTTAAGATTGAGGTTATTATAGCTCGTAGTAGTTCGTACAATCGTGTACACGTAATAGGTAGTAAATGATTTTTGTTTTAGTATGGTTGGCTTTTCAGTATCTGGAATGAAATTAAAATTTCGAGGCGCTACTGTGCTGTGACCTGTCATTCAGGCATATTTTTGAGCTTCAGGAGCACAATTTAAGGCTATTCTAAGTTGAGTTGATTAAACCGCAATAAACAATAAAAAAAGGGTGTTCTTCACAGGTTTACTCTCGATTATTAGTGATTTAGTTGACTGGTAAAATTGAAAGTATAAATATAGAAAGGGCTTTCTTTCAAATTTAACTTTCACGAAGGTGTTTTTTGTTTTTGTTTTGAACTTCTATTAAAAATACTGCTGTGTACCCATTCAGAGCCTGGCACAGGCCGTGTACATTAGTGTATTAATTAAATCAGATGATTGTGCTTCTTGCGTAATCGTCAAGCGTTGTACAGTCAATATAATGGGATTTATTATATTGAAAATAACGCTTATTTTACATTTGTACTACAGCATGTAGGCAGTCAACATAGCGTAATAATACAAAAGAAAGCGAATAAGCAATAATAAAAGCAATGCTGACTGCCTGCACTCGTACTAACTACTCTGGAATATTATGATTACATTTATAAATTATAGTATTATTGTTCTTGTTAATTTGATTCGTGACTTCGCTTCATGTGGAATGCAGACGTTGTAGAGTCCTTCCGAATTTCACCATCCCTTTATGTCTGTATTCCCTATTGAACAATACAGAT
The DNA here is from genome assembly GCA_949802685.1 of Dicyrtomina minuta. Classification (NCBI taxonomy): domain Eukaryota; kingdom Metazoa; phylum Arthropoda; class Collembola; order Symphypleona; family Dicyrtomidae; genus Dicyrtomina; species Dicyrtomina minuta. The sequence goes on along the minus strand of OX461812.1, from coordinate 32,889,854 downwards.
AATCGATTAATAACGTTGCTGAAACAAAAATGGTTTTACGGAACCCACTATATACCGTATGATACACTCACACATAATTATTAGCATTAAGGACAGTATAGCGTCTGCTAAGTTAATGCAGTTGCGTGGTTGTAGTTTCTGGTTTCACAATGCAATTATAATAATAATAATATTTCTATTTGGGTAGTAACAACAATAATGACTGAATAGTGAACAGAACATAATGCTGTCATAAAAATAAAAACGCAGTATAATGTACCTACATATAATGGCTTCAGTGGCGGCTGCAGGGACCTACTGTAGTAGGCAATACGCTGGCTAGAAGGTCGTCCTTAGCTGTAGCTTAAAATACAATATGTATGTACATTCAGTGACTCACAATGAGAGTGCAACCGAAAATGACGAAGTAAAGCGAAGAATTACTTCATGTTTTAAATTATAATAGATCAATGAATCATTGAGGAAACTAGAGAGGACGAGGATGAGATGTTAATAAAGATGTTGTACTACAGTACTATATGTAAGAGCATACGCTACGCCAGTACCCAAGCCAAAGCTGAACTAATCAATGTGATTTATTTTTATGATTAAATATAGAAGCCCATCGGGCCTTAGAGCTTCTTGAAGACTACCATTCGAAGCTCACAAGGCCCCAAGACAAGCAGTTGCGATTAGCAATAGAACGCGTGATTCGCATCTTCAAGTCAAGACTCTTCCAGGCACTCCTTGGTACGAACACTATTTTTTTCCCTTCTCTTGCTTCTTTTACAATGTTGTTTTTCTATTACTGGTACTTTCTGTATTCTACACGCTCAAAAGAATACGAAAAAAAACAAGCGTAGATTCCAGTATCCAGTGCGAATTTTTTGGTGGTCGAACGACGAGATAGGAATAACCATAACCATGCCATGAACGTACACTGCAGGTGTGAGAACAGAAAAAGGGTTTTAAGCCAGACCAGACCATGCTATGCCGTTGCATGCAGTTGCAGCTGATTGCAGCTTTCTCTTTTATTGTATGCTATTTTTTTTTGTTTTATAGCTTTTTGGATAGTAAATGGTAAAATGGGGATGAGGTCAGAGAAATGAAAAATGCTGGAGACAGACCTCATTGTAGACGCACTGTAGTGGCAGAATGCAGCATTTCCTGGTTTTATTTACCTTCCCTTGTGGTTGTAAGATGGCAGTCTTGGTCTCTGAACAAAATTGTGGCTTAGTATCAGTAGTTTGTAGTCTAAATATGTTTTACGCTGCAGATGCTCATCCATTGATGAAATTGTTACGGGTACTAGTGCTATGTAGGGGAAAGTTGAAGGGAAGAGTGAAATTTTATAGAGCGCACGGCCGGATTCGAGTAGATGTGCTGTGTGGACTTGGTCCACTGAATTCGATGAGTGTAAACGTTGAATGTTGAGTTGAACTTGGAGCCTGGAATAGACTCCCACATCCATATCCATATTTTCTAGGGTGAAAGCAAAAGAAACCTTCAAGAAGTAGTATCAGTCAGGGACTTACTTTGACTTGAACGGGCTGGGTGAAAACTAGTGCGGGAAACTTTCACGTTGCTTCTTTCTCTTACGCTTTGCTCTCCAATCTCCAACGACGAATACAACGAGGAAAGTGTACAAGAAATAAAGATTCTTTTTCTTTTTTTTTACTGAGCTTCCCCCAGTGTTTGGCTTCGCGTCGTACAATACATCAAGTACAAGGTGAGAGTCAGTGCACACAATCAAGTTATAAATTCGCACACAGAGCCTTAAAAGACTCAACTTGTGGCCGGTCACCTTGAAGTTTGGAGATTTTTTATTTGTTTTTATTTTTGAAGCAGAATGTGAAACTGTAAAATATTTTAACTTCAGTGAAAGAAAGATTATTTCTCACACGCTTGTCAAACGTCTTGTGTTTTTTAAAGGAATGTGAATGTCTTATTTACGCCTTTGCACTCTACACACTCCACACTTTCACCATGCAGACAAAGACAACCCTATGAATGGAACATAGGTGTTTTTTATCCTACACCAACTTGAGTCATTGTCTGCCTACATTTAGTGTTATAGTAGGAACGACTCTGTCTGAATAACTTTTCCTACGCTGACTCTCCATGCTGAGTAATATGTGAACACTTTATATATTCTACTACATGGCACGGGTAGCCTAATGTCATTTGTCACTTCAATATCGTAACCCCATGTCACGTGTCACACGGCCCGTTTCCGTATAGTCATGTATGTAACAATTGAAACTCTGTGTCACTCACAGTGAGTGACCTTTGTCACGTGGTGACACTCTATCTTGTACATTAGTGAACTTTAGCACATGGGTTCATTGAGCTACAGCTTGGAATACAATGTAAATGTAGGACATATTGCAGTTTAGAGTTGAAATTTGAAATTGAAATGTTGGAATTTGGGATTCGAGTGTGATGAGTTGATGAGGCTCTTTGTGGTGTGTGTGGTACATAACTATTTTAATTTCATACGTCGTCATACGTGCTAATGCATAATGCTCGTGTTGAGCTTCAAAAGCTGCGATGAGTGAATTTTGATGACTTTCATTAATTCAGTCCAGCCGTATGTAGTTTAGCTATGGGCAATTATTTACAAGTGGTTGCAGGTAATGACATGTAAGAATAGGTAGTCAGATATACACACCGTAGAGTTTTAATTTTTTGTAATATCAGTAACAACGGCTGAGGCATAATTCCAACATAAAACATAATAGAGAATTGAAGGATGTAAAAATGGTGAGCTTAGCGGTTTATACGGAGCGTTAGCATACGTGAAGTAGGGGTTTGAATTTGAAAGTGTCCGTACGACCTACCCATGTTGGTTTTTGCATTGGTAGTTACTACTTTGTAGGTTCAGGTACTACATTATATAAGTCTTCGACAGTTGCTTGAGACGTAAATAAATTAGCGAGTATGTAAAAATTTGTTAGTCATTGTAGATGGGGCTATATATTTAAAAAAAACTTTCTAACGATAAGTTAAAACTGGCTGCAAGTTTGTAATGAGAGTTTAAGCATTCCATCGCAAGTGTTTAGCACACGTGTTTGGAAGTGGCCTAATTATGGTAATTTCATTTTTGTATTTGTATTTGGATTTCACAAACGGAATCTCTCCATATTTACAAATAAGTTCATTGTACCCTGCTGATACAAGTTTTAAAATTTTGTTGAAATAAAAACAGCAAAGGAAGTTTGAAGTTTCGTCTCTACTTACAGCTTAAATAAAGCTCCTTAAAAATCCAAGTCAAACCCAATGGAGCCAGTCGAATCCTGTAATCAGTTGAATTTTTTGAGAATAATTAAAGGCAAGTCTATAAACTAACCTAATACATGTATCTACTCATATACTAGTTATTTTTTTTAAACTTATGTTTTTTATAAATTTTCTCTTTCACGCTCACAACTTTTAGAATTAGCAAAAGCGGTGCTAAACAAAGCATTGATAAAGATATAATTAGTGTTAGTTATTTCAAGGAAGTATAAATGAAGTATAAATGGTTGCAGGTAGTACGAGTAAAATAATAAACTAAATTAGTTCTGATAGTCGTCATTTCCTCGATCCCAAATATTAATAGGTAAAGGTGGTAAGACGTACCTGCATGGGTTATTTGTACAGTACAGATACTTCCTCCTACTGCTGCCATGTTAGGTAAGAAGAACACACCTAAAAAGCAGTATAAAGAAACAGTACAACACAGTTTCGTTCAATAAAAATTGAACGGAATGCGTAAACGGTGAAATCATCTTGTAACGGTTGTGCAAAAAATTATTGTTGTTGGTGGTGTTGGTGTTGTTGTCTACTGAAGTTGTCGTTAGCATTGCTGTGTTCGATCTTGCTTGGTCTTCGTGGGAATCATCATTTTATGAGTCAATTGGGTTTCGTGTGGACATAAAAAGCTGCTGTTTTATCAGCTGAGACTTTGGATTTCCAATGGAAGTGCGAACATTGTATCAGGAAGACTTTAATCTACTGCAGAAAATAAATCGACGTGGGAAGTTCAAATCTATCCCGACCACGATCTTCACAATTAATATCATCCGCATTCTCATACTTGACAAATCTTTTATGATGGCCTTATTTGGAATGGCTTGGCTTCTCAAAATGCGCTCTGAAATTCGTTCTCCTGGCAATAAGGTTGGCATTTGCTCACTCGCTAATCCTCATTTTGTTCTGGGGGGCAAATGACAACTAAAATGGCAGCTGCTTTCTTAAATTTATACTTTTTCAATACAGATATTTCCTGGAATTTCGAATTTTAAGTATTCAGTTTTTATGATAGTATACATAATTATATAAATATGCTTTTTAAGCAGTGCAATAATTTATGTATATTTTGATGTAAATTTCGCATTGAATGTTGCTGTTCCCCGGATTGTCAAAATTCGTATATTTTTGTGTTCACGTTCCACATACAAAATATGGATAGCATAGTGGACGATGTTCTTTAAATACCTAACGATTGCCAAGCTAGAACGAATTCTAATTTAAATTAGTGTATCAATATAAATCGTGAATGCCAGTGCAGTAGCCATCACCATGACCACGATAGCCTGGAGAAGGAAGAGAAAATAAATTCGAAAGATAGATCGAATTCAAATTCGAATAAGACATGTCTCTCCCAGCATCAAATTACTTGTCAGTGTGCCTGCTCTCATGGTTCTGAGGGATCAAATCAAAGTCATGATGACCGAGAACTTCCTGGTGGTGACCCAGTTATGTGTGACCTTGTTCTTGCCAATGCAAATAATGCTGACTGGTCCTCCACCTCCTCCCTTCGACGTAACAATCGAAGCTTGGAAAGAAAAGGGAAACATAATAATTTAGGAAACAAGGATATATGGAAGACTGACCGAGATCGTGGCCTGGACCGTGACCGGGACGACGACCGTACCATCATGATGGGGGCTGATATTGAGAGTACCGATGGGTCAGATTTTAGTAATCCTAAAATTATTTCTTTACCACCACCTCCACCACCACCAGCTGGAGCAGCATCGAGAAAATTTTGTTGCCCTCAAGGGGGAGATTTTATACAGTCCGAGGAGACAAGTCCAGAACCACGGCCATCACAATTCTTTTATTCCGAACCACCGTGTCCTAACGAGAGGAATGTTAATGCACAGTGCTTATGTCCGCCACAAATACCACTACAATTACCACCCCCGCCATGTTGTCAGGTTCATGGTTGTTGTTGTTCCAATTCAAATTCAGTGTCAAACTGTGACACAAACCTCTGTCATTCTCCACCTCCACCTCCAATCATATCAAATCAGCTACCTCGACCACCCAGCATACTACGGAACAATTCCGCCTCCATGTTGACGCACTCATCCACAATACAACTCCATCACGACCAGATCGCACCCTCGATATCGATACCGTCCAAATACTACGACCCTAATTGTTGTCAGTGTGACAGTGCTTACTCAAATTTTGATTATAATCCATTATCTCATTTACAAATGCAACAGCCATCGCAGGTTAGAACTCCAATGTTGTGTGACAGTTCAAGACCCAGACTTGTTACCTCATTTGACACTGAGGATTCTACATCTTATAGACAGAATATTTGCTACAGTACACATCCTATTTATCCAGTTTTACGTCGACCAGGTTTGGCTCTATTCTTTACATCGCATTTGTTGTAATTATGTACGTGCCTCCGTGTACTGTGGCAGCTGTAAACGTATGTACAACTTGAACATACAATATAATTATATATTACAACCTCAGAAGCCCATGTGCAGCATGCATTGATGTATTTGGCACGAATTTATGATTAGCTTTGCTTGCATGGAATTACCAGGTTGTACTTATCCAGAGGTTGGGTAACAGGGAAGTTTTTCACCTCATCAAAACCATAGATCTTTCGTCGTATATTCGTATTTCTTTATTTGTAATTAGCAGCGGAATTTGGGATAACACAAATTCAGTAAATGGTTATATTTTAGAATGTACCTGTTAAACATTTGAAAGACACATATTTAATACACATTGCACGTGTTGAAAAAATTTAACTACAGCAGTCTATACTTTTTAAAATTTGTACATAATTATAGGACTTTGCACTTTCCAGAAGTATACAAAACATGTTTGCCCTTATCAAAACCATTTATTGGAAACTTTGTGTACTTTTCAAGCGTACTATTGGAATGCTCTTTTAAAACATGTGTTATTAAAGCGTTTTCTACTTATTTTGTAAAAATTAGAGTAGTAGGGAAGACGACTATTCTAATTATTTTTTATAGCCTCGTGAAAAGTATTTAAAATAGTTGCTGAATTCTTACTAGTTAGTCGCTGTAACTGTAGACTTGAAGTTAAGATTTCTTATTTATAGTTCAAAGTTTCTGAATGAACTCCTTTTACTTCGGACTGAGAGGTTAGCATGCTTAAAAAATATTATATTCAAGCTTGCAACTGTACACAAATTATGTATAAAAACTATTTTGGAGACTAGCAATATGGAGAACGAAAGGGAAATTCATTCCTAAGTGAGAGATAGTTCTTTTTGGGGCTGTTCAAACAGTTCAAAAGATTTCTCTGCAGTTTCTGTATTCTACCTTAGCACCTAACGAGTTAGTAAAAGTACGTCCAGGTTTCTTCTGAGTTGAAACTACTAGAAGACACTGGATACATATTTTCAATTTTGACTTGGGGTTCTTCTCTTTCTATCACAACAACAGGAAAAGAAAGAAGTTAATAGGTTAGAAAATTCTTGCACTAATCTTCTCCGTAGATTTCTCTGAATATTTCCAGTATAACACTGCAACTTCAATAAGAATGAGTTATGATTCTCAAATTGTACGTAAACCGGAAACATTTATTTTTTAACGCTTTTTCGTCCTCCACCGACTCCACCGACATGCTTGGTTTTTTCCTTCTTCATATTTTTGTCAAAGAATTTTACAAATTTACAATGATGGTTTTCTTCTCCGTGTGATGGGCTGTATTTACAGATATAGTTAGCATATTTATGTATGTAATTATACCTATGTATTACGTATCTTTGTGTGTCTGTTGACAAGAAAGTGAAGCGTGGAAGAAAGTAAAGTATAAACAGTAAATACATAATATTATTATATCAGTATATAGGGCCTTCTTAGGTTTTACTATGGGGACTATATAGAATACGCGAAGAAGACACTCGGTGTGCATTCAGAATCAGGCCGTGTAATTGTACGTACATGTTATCATGAAAGAATTAAAACAAGCCATACAATATTTTTTTTAAAGTTATATTAACTTATTCCGAAACCGATATGTTTGAATAAATATGTTGATTTTGAGAGGCAGATCGAAAAGTTATTGTTATTAAATTTTCTTTGAAAGTAGTCATATGTTTAGAGACAGCATATTGTTTTGAATTGATCAAAAATAGCAATTGGCTTATTTTGATTCTTCATCGAAGATACGTAGATAGTTTTTCAGAGCACATGTAATTTCTCTACGTTACTTGACTCCGACTATTCTCCCTCCCCTGTGTGACATGGTTATCGCTGTCTTTATGGTTTTAGCATAGAGAAATCCCAAGTTTCATACGGTTCTGGGAAAGTTTCTTGAGTTGGATGGTTTAGAGCACGAGAGTTATAATCTATGTTTTTTTATATATATTTTGGTGACTCTAGCTGTGGTTACTATATACATTAGATTAAATCACACAACATGAACACTGTCAAAATGAACTTCATGTATTTTGTTAGCAGCTCTTGTTCCTGGAATGCGTCTTTTTCCCTACCGCTATATTATGTGGATACCATGTGTATAGGTAATATGCATTTGAGAAGTCGTAAGTCTTGTTGTCTCCACGAAACGACGAAACCTGTTCCAGACGTATTTAACATAGCTTCTTCTTTTAAGGTCGTAAACATTAAAAGCAGTATGGTAGCCATTGTGAATTAGAAAAGGAGACGAGAGGAAAGCAACCAAGACCAAGTCCGGAACCGGATACTGGAGCCGATTTAGCTTGAGAGTAGTACATGGAGCGCCAAATATATATTTTATTCTATCTCCCATAGTCGAAGAGTAGAGTGTCTGTTTGCTGTTTGTACGAGTCTCGACTATTTAGGTAATACAATACTTGACTCTGAATACGTGTGGTGGTGGTTTGGTTGGTTTGTATGTATGAAAATCCGTTTGTTGTTCGCCATGCCAATAGCTGACTGCGTAGGTAGGAAGTTAATGTAAAGGGCCCTTTCCCTAGGAAATTTGTTGAGTTAAGTTTTTGAAGGAGAAGTGCTCTTGTTGAAGTGGACGTGAGGTGCATGCAAGAAGTATTTGGTTTGGTCTTTTCTGTTATTGTTATCTTCTCTCTACTTTACTTTTGTCCCTCATCATTCCTGGAGACCGTAACCGTAAACCGTAACCGTGGAGTGTAGTGTCCGTCGGTAGGGAAAGTATGTCCGTATTTTCACCACTTTCACTTTCCTTCACCCTATACTTTACTACTAATTCTCCTTCATAGAAACTTTCCCCTTGTCAGCCATATGTTGACTTGTCAAACTATCACTATGTATTTCACCTTCTTATATGCACGCTATATTTTGTATAGGCCATCCATGTATAAAATAAACCAGGTTTATTTATATAGTTATTTGTATGGCGTCATATTTTTTAGCTCCATAATATATAAATATAAAACCACATCCACCGTCAACCGTCCTTTGGCTTTGAATATGAATTTGACTGTGGCTGTTCGAATTTTACCGGGACCACAAACAGAAAGAACTTCTCTGCCTTAGTACAAATTGGTGTGGTGGCATTACATTATGTGTGAGCTCGAGCATACTTAAGGTATGAGTACCTAGGTAGGCTCGCTCTCGTTCAAAATGCGGGTCTTTTAGAGTTTTAGAACCCCGGAACCTGTGGTATGAGTATGGATTACGGGAAACTTCCCCGTATTATTTTGTGTCGATACATGTACGTGTATGTCATTTCGCACTTCATGGGTCCTTAAACTTTCTCAGATTCTACACAAAAGAAAATAAACTAGCTCTATAGGTACATATAGTGTTTCTTTCCTTGCCCGTACCATCTTATCACGAGTTCTTTACAGAAATGAAAGAATCTCCGAATGATATCTTGGATAATTAGGATGCAGAATTTTGAAAATATATTTCCTCCATGGAAAAAATGTTGGAAAATTGGAATTTTTATTTACAATTATATTATATGTTTTTGCACGTAGGGTGTCGCCGTGTTTTGGTAGGTGTGAGCTATTCTGAAGTTTGACCACCAAGACCAGTCAGCTGTCAGATTATGTGGCCATTCTTCGACTTGATAGTCCCTGGTCGTAGTATATGTATGGTATGTCCCGCAGAGTTTTATCCAGCAGGGGCACGCGCATGTATTCAAAGTCACTTTTAAGTCATGTTTTTTTAAACAGTTCCTCTGATTAGGAGAATTTTAAAGATATAAGTGAAGGTGAAGGTCATTTCCGCCCAGAAATAAAGTCAAATATTTGACATGAAAGAACTCCATAGGACAGATTTCACATTTGACTGCTCCAGACTACAGACTGTACAGCCTGTCGTGTATGTGGCAGAGGCGGAAAGCGGCTAATTCTAAGCTAGGCGTTGGTTCCGTCAGAGATTTCCTTCCCTCTTTAAAGTGTACCGATATTGTATTTCGTATTATAATTATTATGATTGTAGATTTGCATTTCGTGTAAATTCATATTGTTCGTACATGAAAGGTTTCCAATCACCGTCACAGTCAACTCTCGTGCCTGGGAACTGATTGTGCCTTTTTATATTATAAGAAATAAGGTAGTAGTTGGGTTATGTACAAATGTAGTACCTAGCCATATATTATATTATACGATAAAATGAAAGACTCTATTCCTTATGTTTAATAAATAAAAAGATAGCTTTCACAAGGGAGGTAGATAGGAGATAAAAGATCCACAGAGCAGAAACAGGGTTCTCTGTGTACTACAGATATGTACATAATTACTTATGTATAAAAAAAATTGGAGCCGAGGCGGATGGAATATGGAAAAGCCATGAATAGCCAACAGCTGTTCACGGCATTAAACGATCCATCATTCTGGACCTCATTCTTTTATTTTCCCGCAGAAATAAAAGTTTTTGAGATTCTTGTGAAAGCTCCTTTCCTTTTTATACGCTCATTCTGCTGTGTAGCACCGTGGCGGTAGTAGTGTAAATAAGAAATAACTCCGAAGTGTGTGTCTGTGTACGGTCAAGAGGTTTATTTTTATTTGTATCCGAATCAAAAGACAAGACGAGCACGGGAGGACGGACGAACGAATTTGATTTCATCAGTGTGTAGTTTTTTCTCGGTTCACTCTACACTCTCTCAGCATCTTCTGTGAAGAGTTCATTGAGTTAGCTTGATCTTATCGAGTGAAGTTCCCCGTGCTCGGACGAGTGTAGGAGTAAATACAATACATTGTCTGAGTAGATGTAATAGATACGCACAGAGAAAGAGAGAAAGGAGAAGGACTAAAGTTTCTCCCTGAATGAATAAACGTAATTTTGTTTGGTTTTTGGTAGTATTGGATTTGAGCGTGGTTTGGGTTTTCCGTTGAAAATAACGTCTTGCTGAGGCTACGGTGGATTCTAATTTTGAATTTGCCAGGTGGTCGTGGTTTGCTTACGATTACTCCCTATTTCTATCTCCTTCACCAAACAGCACAAAAGTAGAGACTCGTGGAGAGCTGTACAATTGTGGTTGACTGTAATGTTCTATTTCTTCTCTCCCTTTATGTACTATTTCACCTTCTTTCTTCATCTGATACAAGTCTAGAAGCAAAATCTCACATGACTATAACGTCCAACATATTACATATTATAGAGAACTCGACATTCGACAAGAAGTTTCTTTGGGTTGCGTATAGGACATTATGTCCGTCGCTACTTTTCTTATCGTAGACTATGTGGACTACAATACAATGAAAACTCCCCGATAAATGGAGCTCAAGAAACAACTTATATGTTTCCCCGTCCCCCTATTTGCTATTTTTAAAACTTCAAGAGACGTTATACGTAGATTAAGATTTAGATGTGTAGAATTTAAAGATTTTTTTTTCTCGAAGAAATGTGTATTGCCTTTCTCGTTTTAAGAAAATTGAATACGGTTGCTGTAGAAGCCAATTTTCTTATGGATTATTTTACTGGTACTGTTCAGAGAACCAGCTACCATAGCTAGACATGGTTGGCTCTATATACTACATTATTTCTTTTATTTTGCTATCTGAATTTACATTGGGGTTAGAAATATGGCGAAATAACTAATGTGGCCCGTGGTGGCCACGACCAGGGTCACGATAATACGACTCCTTACATATTACACAGGTGTACTATATACATATTTATATTATCGCTTTTGTAAAGGTACAAAATACATGTACAAAAAATGCTACAATTATACGTCAAGCACATTAAAGAAACATTTTTGTTTTTTTTTTCGTTTGAGCCTCTATTTCTTTTTATTTATCATGATTAATGAAAATATCATCTGTAATTGAAAGTATGCTGGAAAATGTCCAGGGGGAAATCAGAGCCACTTCTCTATTTTTTTCTGCACCCATATATCACATTGAATATTGAGCGTTGAACATTTTTTGTGCGGTCGGTGTATAAAAATAAAAAGTTAAGCATGAGACGACTGTTAGTTTAACTGTAGTCGCATACTGAGCGGTGTCTAGAACCTGAGGCGTAGTCTCTCTCTCTCTCTCTCTCTCTCTCTCTATCCGATATTCACGTAGTACTTTCTTACTACGTGTGGAAGTAAGTCTTGGAATTTCTTGGGGAAGTAAGTCCATGATTCGAGTGTTATAGAATACTAACTCAATTAAGTCAGGACAAACATCTCTGAATGAGTTGATCAGTTTAGTCGTCAGTTGAGATTTTAATCGAATTCAGGACTCAGCATATTATTATGCTGAGTCAAGTTGCGTTCTAGATATTCTTGACTTACTAGTTAGCCAAGAAAGGTATTTGTCTAGACAAAGCAGAGTCGAAATAGTACGAGACACATCTTCACAGTGGTGAATACGGGATACGATTAAACGGATACTATAATAAATCAATACGGATACGAAGGATAGAGTCTGAATTAGTTTAATCTTACTTGTACTTGCCTTTTCCTAAACTTGTATTTACTCTACTATTTGTGTTGAATTACATTGCCAGATCCTGTTCTAGTAATCGTTTTTATTTCCACGGTCTGTGTATAAGAGAATCATATGGTCATACAGTCCGGAAGCATTAGAATTGGCGAAACTTTGACAATGATGGAATTCGTTAACCCCACTTAGTAGAAGAAAGGAATTCTATATGATCATTCGATAGGCTTGTGCGGAAGAGATGGTGGTGAGGAGATTCAGTATTCAATAGTAGTAATATAAGAGAAAACTTTAGTGGTTTTCTTTTCGTCCCATGAAATTATTGTCTCACATAATATCCAAGTCATCTAGTTCGTAGTCGTATATTCTTATTTGTACGTGTGTGTGGGATTGTGTGTGTGAGAAGGACAGAAAAGAGCCAGGGAGTCATGTACTTACGAGATTTGGTGACCACAATAATTCTTCTTCTTGTGACCGTGTGCCGTGGCCATGACCATACCATGGGAATATTTCAGTATTCAGACACAAAGAAAAAAAAGGAAAAGGACGACAGGATATAGACTGTAGAGAATGAGGGGGGGAGGAAAGTTGGAAATATTTTGTTGAGACCAGACTTGCTATGTTGCCATGCCATAACCATAGTTATTGTAAATTGAGAATTGTAAAGAAACCAAGGGGCGTTTTTTCATCTTCCTTGAGAAATATATTTTTTTTTTGTAAACCTGACCTAGGGATCTATCAACTCTGACGGTTATGATTATTGTATGGTGTGGTCTTCAGTTCTACTTATCTTATTTGTACCGTTTTCCTTCTAAAATATTACGCCATGTAAGAGCAGGCAAAGTCTAGTTCTAGTTTTGTCCTTGAAGACTATATAGTCATTGAGTATAGCATATACTTTGCATATAATTGTTTTTGTTTCTTATTTTCAAGCTTTATCGAGTCAAGTCGAGGGAAAATCGTAATTAGCTGCTCCAATTTTAACAATATTTAATAAGAAACTCGGTAATTATTTTTTAATGAGGGGTAGTTTTACATATACAGAGTAGGCAAATTAAGCTGAAAATAACGAGGTACTTAACACAGTTTTAAAAGTACAGATAGTGTATACTTGCTTCTTCTGAATATTTCTACTGAATATTGATAAAAGCTGAGCTAAAGTGTATTTAACTTGATTCCTAGGTAAATTTCAATTTCACGAAATTGCAAGGGTATTTTTTAAGGGGATCTAATTTAATAATTTAGAAAGGAAGATAATTTTTTTTAATGTATGGAAGGCATCGACTTGCTTTTGTTAACTTCAAGTTTACTGCATTTGGGTGCAAACAACTTTTCCGATATAACTTACAACTTAGAACCTGGCACACACAACTTATGACCAATTCACCCTATTCCGATTTAACTAATTCCGATACAACTTATGACCGATTTAATTTATTCCAATTAAACTTTTTCTGATTCAACTTGTGGAATATTTAACCTGTAGGTCACCTTTTTTAACTTTCACATTATTTAGAACGGAAAATTAAATTAATATAAAGCTGAGATGGAATTTCCATGCACATCTTGTAAACTATGGTATTCACGATACAATTACAATACCAAAGATTCCAATAACGAAAAGCTACAACTTTGAACTCTGATGCATTCTGCTATGCAATACAAATTAAGCATTATGTAAATACCATAACACAGGTACTGTACATATTTGCATATTATGCATTCTGATATTGCCCTCTCTTTGGTACGTATAAGCAAGGTAAAATGACAAAGAATATAAGGAAGTTACAAAATAACGATAGCGTTGACAGTCGCAAGCTTGTATTCTGACTGAAAAGGTTAAATAAAAACCAGTATTTAAGTTCAAGCATTTGTAGTTTCATCTGTTAAGCTAGTTTATTAATTATTTAGCGAAGTTACTTTTCATTTGGAATTGTTAAATAATTGTGCTGACCACATGCACGTACTCCATTACAATGGTAAGCAAATTATATTTTGTTATTTGAAGATTTTAATATTTTGATTTTTACTGTATTATCTTACTTAAAATATTGTATGTCGAACCTTTAGAATTTGAATTTAGAATTTTAAGGAAGTAAGTAAATATTAAGAACTTCACAGTTAATTTGTGTACGCCTGAGACTCATTGATAGTAATGTATTCCATATTTCATGAGACACCTGTCATAACGCAAGCCATATAAATGAGGTTCATAAATTGAAAGAGACATGAGTTATATAGGTCACAAGTTGAATCGCAATAAGTTAAATCGGAATGCGTTGAATCGGTCATAAGTTAAATTGGAGTAGGGTAAATATGCCATAAGTTGTATGTACCAGGTTGTAAGTAATAAGTTGTATCGGAAAAGTTGAATCAAGGTAGAATCCTGTATTTGTGTGTGAATCATTATTATACATATATAATTTTACTGAGCTGAACTCTATACATATAAAGCTAGAGTAGGAGGGAGACAGGGAGACGTTCTGTTTTCTGTCTTGTGTTCAGTTCTCTTATTTCCCTTTTCTGTTATGCATTAAAAAAGAAAGGGTTAGCTTTGACATTGGCTTTGGCTGGCAGCATTGTTATAAAGAAGAAAGTCATGAGAGAAAAAAGGGATTGAGAAATAAAGGGTTTGGAAAACGAAAACGATCCGGAATAAGAATAATAGAAAAATAAGGGGAGGGGAAAAGAAGAAAAAAAAGTCTCATATACTTTTGCACTCCACTACTGTGTACGACTACATGCTAGACTCATGAATTACCTTCTGATTGTCCCTAAAGAATTCTACAGACTATGGTTCTCTCTGAAAGAATACGAAAAGAAAAAAATACTCAAAGCTTCTCCATTTCCAATTCATTCTTTCCCCCCCTGTCCTCCTGCCATGTCAAATAAAATAGAATTTCTCTCGTTTCCTTGATCGCTTTTTTCTTCTTCTTTGGAGTTATATAGAGAGTCTTTCAAACAACGTTGTGTTCCATGGTATAAAGATGTAAAGGAGTTAGTTGAGTAAATAAGTACGTACCTACGTAGAAAAGAGGGAAAGTAAGTCATAGAAATGTAGAATAAGAAACTGATCAGAAATTTTGAAGATCCGAATTCGAATTGGAATTCTTATGTTTATTTCTTTCTTGTACAAATAATATAATAATATCCTGTCATCCTTCTAACGATAAGTAGAATGCTAATGCTGATTTACTAGACAGTCATACTTCTATGTTCTTATGTTAGGAAAGTTTTCAATATGTTTGCCCAATAGTATTTACCTCGTCGTAGGACCAATATATTATGGTTTTGATTCACTAAAAATTTACTTTGGGAGAGCCACATTTTTGAAGGTTAGTATAATACTGTGTGCACTGATGCACTGTTAAGCATATTCTGAATGAATGCTATGGAAATCATTAAACTATAATACTATAATTGCACAAAGTTGCCTATCGTTTACAATGTTTACATGTTGAACCATAATTACAGACATGTACTAACTATTGTGTACGAAATTATTTGTTAAATTAAGTACTTGTAAAATGACCCTGGCGTGTTTACATGTTTGACCCTAAAAATTGCTCAGTTAGAGTATATTTCTATTAACACCAAGGAGTGTTGGGTTGTATGTGGTTACGGCACAGAGAGGCACAGTAGAGTGGATAATATATAGAAGTTGTTACTTCTAACGGGAATAAGTGTTAATGTGGAATGTTAGGGCAACGGGTAAAAGCTTCAAAATCACCTTTTATTTTCGTCCTATTAAGCTTTACTTTGTTATGCATGTTTTTGTGATGGAAACAGTATGCCCTTAAGCGATTAAGTGATTATAGTTTAGAGAAATTCTGACAACTGAAATATTATATCTTTTCATCACATTCCTACGCACCATTTGTCTCCATTCTCTTTATCTTGCAAGTGCCAATGAAAAAATTTAACATTACATCCTTCTCCTACTGATGATAACAATGCTGAAGATGGGGGAAAGTTACTAGAGTTGTATTATATTTCACTCAGCAAAATAGAGTAGTGCATAAACTTGTGGTACAGAAACTGACATGTCTTGCAGGGTTAAAAAAAGACAAAAGATGCCTGCTTGCAGCGGCGGATACAGAAATTTTTTCTGGGGGGGGGGGGCTAACAATGTTAAGCCGCCATATTGGAAAATGGCCGCTCCTATCTCTACAATGTTAAAAAAATTCCTTCTGGGGGGGGGGCTAAAGCCCCTAGCCCCCCCCCCCCTTCTGGATCCGCCCCTGCCTGCTTGCCCGAAAAAGCGTTAGGTGTATGTACGAGCAGCCTGTCTAGACCTACAGTGGTAAAGAATTTGCCGTGTGTACTGTTTGGTGAGCTGGGTGTAGGTTTGGAACCTTCTCTGATTTCAAAAGGCATGTCAGTCCAAATCCAAAGTTGAGCCTTTGCCCTGCTGCCACTACTACTGCTGTACGTGGAAAATTATTCATGTGTAGGAATAACTTAACTCAGAAGTAGACTCAGTAGCTGGCAGTATAAATATCTCGACGAATTTAGACCGCAAATGGAAACAATTGCATATTAAAACAAAAGCATGTATGAAAGGATATAGTATATATCCGTGAAAATCTGAGATTTTGAGCAAACTTTGGCTTTGACGTTGCGCTGGGAATGGGAAGTGCACATGCATGTAAATAATGTTACAGTAATACTAGATGGACGCTTCAGATGGACTTGTCTGTTCCAGTATGCATGTGCGTGTTTAGACTAGCACGCAGCAAGACTGTATTTTTTGGAAATGATTCTCATGGCGTCCAATATTTCTACATACGTTTAATGTATTCCTTTATTCTTATCCTAGTTCTGTGATGATTGTGTTCTGTGCAAAGTATCATGTTTTCTCACAAATGTCTCTTTTTTTAAAGTTTATTTGTATACGCTTTAAAACTGAAACAGACATTTACTTTTGTGCGTAGTTAGTGTGCGTTATTGTAGGGGTGCTATATTTGCTACAGATTTAGATTTAGTGTGTCGTGTTTGCATTGTTGTTAAATGTGGTATAGTATAATTTCTTAAGGGGAAGTTTTTACATTTTTAGATCATTTGCATTAGTTATTAGTGAAAGCGCTGTGGTACTGATTCTTGTGGTAATTGGCAAGGCTCTCTTATATTTTAATTTTGAACTTGTGTACTGTTTCGTCATAATATTATGTAAATTGGTGGGAATTATAAACACTGAATAATTGGATAGGTGATATCGATGTTAAATTTTGAATTGCAGATATACAAGAATTTTATGAGTTGACGCTGCTGGATGATACAAAATCCGTTCAAGAGAAAACAGTAGAGACTATTCGTATTGCCACGAAATGGGAGGGATCCGATGGCCCCATCGCACTTCTTCAAAATAATCAAGGACAAGTAAGATCTTTAAATTTTTTGGTATTTTTTTTTTGGCTTTGTGTCACGGTCACCCCACCTACTTAAGCTGACGACGCATTGGAAGCACATACGGAAAGTAATAAAGTCACAAGGAGATATGTATCTAGACCTACATACGTAGAGCACTTCATCACTCTGGCTCTAGGGAATGTAATTATCTCGCTGTCCAGCAACCTCCAGGTGGAAAAGTTTTCCTTGTTGATTGGTTGTGGTCAGAGAGATTAGGCACCATACATTCATTTCTAGTTTGCTGACACACTTTTATAATTCATATACTAAATATTCCTAAATTATACGATTGGGACAGACAAGGACGAGGACGGTACAACAGCATCTTTTTACTCATGATATTGCATTCCATATTCCATTTGCCAAGAGCTTGATTGTATTTTACTATACTATGCGGCAAAGGGATTAGCAAAGGAGTATTCTTCCACATTTAGTTCATAAATTTTGATATACGCAAAATTTCAAAAATTCAAATTTAGTCAAAATTCAAAATCAAATACAGCGAAAAACTTTCTCTTGATTGTGATGGGTTGTAGGACATTTGCTACCCGGACATTTGCTACCCAAAGCCCAACCTAGGACATTTGCTACCCATAACCTAGGACATTTGCTACCCACGGCCAAATCTAGGACATTTGCCACCCACGGCTAATGTAGAAATAAATTGCATAGAAAATATTTATGAGTACACCACATGGCATCGTTGAAATAGTTTATTAATGATAAAACATATAGAATTATTATTGATAGTCGTTCAAAAATGATATTTCAAAATAATATATATAATATCTTTACAATTAACTGGTCTAATTAATATATCCTGCATATAGAAACTGATTTCTGTGTAAATGTTAGAACCAGACAACAACAAGCCATTTGCAGAAACGATACGATAATTATTAAAAGACAAAAAACGGTAACAATAAAATTATAACGTAATCTTAAACCTAATAAAATAAATCAAAGCCCATAATATGAGTTTAAATGTAAGTACGCAACCTAAGAAGTAAATACTAAGTAGACCCTAAAACTAGAAAGTGTCATTTTACCATAATTATGTCAGAAAAAATGATTTTTACACGTAAATATATTTTGTACCCATGTACAAAAAAAATTACAATTCGCTGAATTTTGCTATGCATTCAACGCTGAATTCTATATTCAGAATATATTAATTAGAAAAATTAATTGTATATTATTATTATTATTATTATTATTATATATATTATTTTTAAATATCATTCAGTGTGTCTGCAATGGCTTGTTGTTGTCTGGTCCTGGTTCTAACATTTATACGGCAAACATTCCTAAAATGCAAGATATATTAATTAGAAAAATTAACTGTAAAGATAATATCTATATAACTTTTAAACAATTTTTGAACGACCATCTACAATTATACCATGTTTTATCATTAACAGTAATAACATTAATAAACTATTTCAACGATGCCATGGGGTGCACTCATAAATATTTTCTATGCAATTTATTTCTACATTAGCCATGGGTGGCAAATGTCCTAGATTTGGCCGTGGGTAGCAAATGTCCTAGGTTATGGGTAGCAAATGTCCTAGGTTGGGCTTTGGGTAGCAAATGTCCGTTTACCTTGTGATGAGTGTTTGTCCTTCAGTGTATTGTATGGGGTGTGTTGGATTGCCTGTGTGACGTGGTGACGTCCCTGTTTGGATATTTTTGTAATTCCGCGCCTAAAAGGGCGTGTAGGCCTACAGTTGAAAATTCGATTTGATCTTGTAAGTGGAAGTTGGTTGGTGGAATTTTGTATGTGTCTAAGGACATTTAGGTGAGAAGGTGACTCGGTGTGTACAGATAAAAAAAGCTGTAGATTTGCTAACTTACTTTATGGGCTTTAATAAGCGTGGACGTTTTTCTTAGCCATGTCATGCCATGGAAAAATCCGGTGTGAGACTATGCTCTGGGAAGACACGTATAGGAAAAGTGAAATGGTAAAAGAAGTTTATCATGCAGTGCTTCCCAGTTTGTTAGTTTATCTCTCAGGATTTATAGTTAAGGGTAAAAAGGTTCTATTGAGAGTTGCTGAGGTGGAAAACATAAGTCCTGAGGCTTTTGCCTTTTTCTTCTATCATCTTCATATCGTATATTCCTCCTTCCTTTCCCCATTACATTTTCCAGAGCAAGTTTGAACTGAACATATATTATACTATCTGGAAAATGTTTTTTTCAAAGCGCTTCTGATCTCATGTGATGCTATTATGTGTGACGAATTTTTTGCACCTTTAATGTACCATGTAAATATTGGTATTTAGGCATTGGCAAACGGAATCTTTACATTGTACCGTTACCACAAATTTGGATGTTGGTTGTTGGCTATGGCAAGTTTCAATTTTCCGGATATATGCATAGCTTGACGACAGCCAACAACTTACCCTAGCTTGTTATTTCATGTGTTTTGATATTGGTATTTGTAACGTATTAGACATGCCGAGGGTATTAACATGGCCTATCCATTATCTCATCCACTTATCCTTTCATAGTATTTTCGAACAACGTCAAACCTCAGACGCACTATAGACTGCAGTAGTATACTAAATTTCTTGTCTATCGTAAATTTGTAAATGTTTCGTTTGTCCATTACCTTCAGGATTCGAAGAAAAAAAGAAAGAAAGAAATTCGATCAAAATCACACATATGTATAGTATTTTAGATTTGTATGTTTTGTGTGTGTGTCGTTTTTCAAGATTGTAGATGCTTGTTTTGTCCAAATTTATTCTGGCCGTGAGTCGAAATTTTAGCACATCTTACTCCCATCGACAATATTTATATTGTACTAAAATTATGTTGTTATTGAATGTTGAATCTATGCATAGGTGTTTATGGATGTAGGTACATTGGTACTTTTTGAATGTTGACTCTTATTTGTACACACACAAATTGACTGCAGACATGTTAGAACTACTGATAGAACTAGAACCTGAGAAAGCTTTTCTTAGTCATTTTTTTTTTTCGTTTTTAGATTTTACACTTTAGATTTTATTTTGGAAAGAGTTTTCTAATATGTGAATGATTTTTCTGATATGACTGACTACTGACTCGATTTACTACATTGAAAATACTTTCCAAAGAGAAAAAAATTGAATATGAATATGAAATATATGATGATAAAACATGGAGTAGACTGCGGAGGATAAAACATTTTTTTCCTTTCATTTTTTTTTGCTTTGGGTTTGGACGGATTCTTTGAGTGGATCAATGAATCGCATTTGCTTTTTTTTCTGTACGCTAATACAACACGAGGGGATGATGCATGGTTCTCTTGCTTCGTTGGCTAGTCTTCTCTTCGTAGTTCTGCGGTTCCTTTTTTATACCTTTACTATCCCAGAGAAACCAAAATAATAATAAAAAACCGTTTTATTCTCAAAGAGAGGGCAGAAGTATATAGCCTATATAGCCTAAAGAGAGAGAGAGAGAGAGAGAGCGAGAGAAGGAAAGGGGGAGAGTCTGAGTATTGGCTGTGGCTCTGAAAATGACTGAGAATGTGAAATATTGATGTGATTTTAGACCTGTACCTTCAAAGATATTAGGAATGAGTTTTTTTTTCAGTTTTATTTTATTTAACGTTGTCAATCAATTTCTCGATTCTGAGTTTACTCTCCACTATGTTGGCTACGGATATAGGGAAGCTGAGGAGAGACACGCTTTTACCTTTAAAAGAATTTTCACAAGCACTAGTTCTTCTGAAAATCTGTATAGGAAGTTTTGAGGTATTGAAAATTGTAAGATAATTTTTCATAAGACTTCATAGGTCATGTAATTTCCTAAATCACATTGAGTTGAATTTCTTTGACTTTTACTAATGGAACGTAGAGTCTGCGGTTATTTGTTTTCATCTAATCTTAAATGAATTATACTGATTTACTGATATTAGTATAATTTTTATATTTTAAAATTATAGCTTTTTCTGCTAATGATCTGTGATGATAAAAATAGGCTAATAGTAAATGAAGATGGAGAATTAGAACTATAAAAGTGGTATTATTTGGCACTCCAATTTTCGTATTTGTGACTTTGTCGGAGGGAGATAAGAGAAAGATAACTTTATTAATTTAATCTTTACACTTCCCTCCATCCAACGAAGATAGCCAAAAAAAGGATTGAAAATACACGTTTCATAATTTTGTTGTGCATAAATTATGTTTGCTATTGTAGTTATTAAGTCACTATATATTTCAAAAATTAATCATTAGGCACATAAGAGCAAAAATTATAAAGTAGGTAAATAGAGTTGATTTTTCATTTTACTATAACTTTTTTATCACAGCCAAAAACTTCCCTGCCTTTTTGTTTTGGGTTTATTTAATAGAGGTGGACATAAAACTGCGAACATACCTATAGAGGCACTTTTGAAAATTGAAATATTTGACCATGTATATATATACCGTATGTAGTAGTGTTGCTCAACGCTGAAGTAATATGCAACTCACAGGAACAGCTCGAGCATAGCGGTAAAACTAATGTTGATTCGATCCTATAGAGAACTCACAGGAAATACGACACTAGTGTGTATTTTGGGAACCAAGAAACGTACGCAATTAAATTCTGAGGCGAATCCCGTATAGAATGTGAAACCATTTGTGGAATTATGTACCTCCATGAGGCGTTGTAAGAGAGAAAGTTACATTGGTTTGTTTACACCCACAACTGTGAGATTCAATAGTATAATATTAGCATCTATAAATGTGTTTGTTTATACGAGCAAGAATTATCATTTAGGAAAAATGTTTTAAACGAGATTTTTTAACACTGACAAATTAGTATGTATTATTGAAATAATTGTAATACTTTTCATTTTGTCACTACTCAAAATTACGTGAGCTCCATTTAAGAATATGCCCCATTCAGTCTTCGCCTCGTATCCTACAGTGGCCATTTGAATATTGACTATTCTGGACAGAAATTAATAAACTTGTATTCTAAGCCTAGGTAAATTGGATAGTACTACTAATCTCAAATTCAAATGTAGTATTTTAATTTTGTAATGTTCAAATAACACTGATTGTGTTATTGAGTTCAAAAATGCGCCCGAAACATTTACAAACTATATTGATCCTACCTAATCTAACTTTAACATTAAGGATGTTGAACATACACAGTTTTGAGCGCTCCGTTATTTGAACACAAGGTTTTTTTAGCCTAATAATACTTCTGAACCTGGACATGGGACCGCCGCACTGGTGCATATTCGTTTTCACAAGATTCGTAATTAACTCCAGAGTCCAGAGAACGTTTATTACCTTTTAATGACTAAATCAGGTTTCGAATGATGTAATGGCTTTCCTTTGGCCAAGTATATGTGTATATGTCTAGTATGGTAAGATCTTCCTATTTTCTACACCTACGGATAAATGTAATGAAATAATGAAGGATATATAATCTTACGTTGTAAATTTACTGCAAAATAATTCATTATTCATGTACTATCTTGCGGTTGATAATTAAAACGTACGGGGTTAAGAAAACCAACTATGTACCTACTAAAGCTTTTTGAACTGTGTACCTTCAATTTTTGGAAAAAGAGATGAAACAAATAGGAACAGAAAATACGGCTCAGCTGCATAAATTTAGATGAAAACAAAAGAGTCTTAAAAAATCTGATGGCGTGTTGAGCTTGAACCAAAACAACAATGGTATGGTATGCTTATGCTATGGTTTTTGAGATCACTGGGGAAAAGCGGAGAGAGAGAGAGAGAGAGAGAGAGAGAGAGAGAGCGCGCGAGAAATGTGGGGAAAATCGATTTCTTTTTCTCTTAGAATTTGGAATACTGTGTACGGGTTAGGCGAGTGAGTCGTGGACGAGAGTCAGAGTGAGATGAATGGATTGAGATGTTAGTTTTTGGCTCGGGGTCCGCAGTGACGCTTAGCTTGGTTTTGCGTTACTCTATCAAACCATTAATACATAAATCTCGAATAAATTCTAATAAAATAAATAACTCTCTGTCTCAAAGTTAAGGCGTGTATTTTTATTCTTATTTTGACTTCAACCTTATATTATTCTGCTTGTGTTGATTAGTATATTATTTTAAGGTGAGATATTTACCTACGTATTTATGTATAATATGATCATGAAATCTATGTTCGTTGAAAAATAAATAGTCCATTTCCGGCGAGGGCTAATTTGAGTTAAACAATCGTACTTGGTACTGAAAATGTTTTAAAATTTACCGTGCATATGAGAGTATTCATGCAGATAGCCCTTTTGTGATAGGTTTTCTGGAAGTTTTCTCTTGATTCTGGTTGTAGTTGTACATTGTACAGAGTATACTTCATTGTTCAGGTCCATTAGGTTAACGTCTTCTCTCTCCATGATTTATACGAGTACTTTAAAATACAGTCTAGTATTTGATAAAGTATCACTACTTGAGAAAGAAAAGGAGATTTACGCAATGGATACCACCGGCTCTCTCTCTCTCAAATCTTTCATGGAGGCGTGTATATAATGGACGTTACTACGATACGATATACGATTGAGAACAATTCCTTTTAGCTTTTAAATTCAACAGATCTACAGTAGCTACAATGCACAATGTATGCAGAGCGTAGTGTTATGGAGGGGTTAAGCCTGTATTTTATTTTGATTTATATATAAGAAGATACTTTTGCATTTTGTAGTAGCTAGATAGTATCTCTCTTTCTATTGTAAATTCTGCGTGGAGGTAATCTTGAAAAGTTAGCATAACAATTGACATGACATACTAATTGAAAATTCATTCCATACAGTAGTACTACATATAAGAGTAGCAGCAGAAACGGATATCTGCATTGACCGGAAAAAGTTATACGAAAAATGTAGTAAAGCTTGTGCGGAGGAAAGTTGGCTGGACCTGGTACTGGTGGTTGCGGTAGTGGTGGTGGTGGTTGTATAATTCACCCGTTTTCTGGGTTTAATGGCATTGAGCTACCACCGATAATGGAGAGAAAACTTCTTGAGTTCCCGAATCAAATTATTACATTTTTTTTCTTCTTTTCTTTTTATTCTTCTGGGGTTTTTTCTGTGTCATTCGGTCTCGGTTATAGTAACTATACTTACGATTAGTTATTTGTTTCATGCGGGAGTTCAGTTTCCTTTTAGATTGAGGTTCAAAGGTGGCTGTAGCTGTGGTTAAAGCAAACGCCGGGTGATTAGCAAGACTGGACCAAGATTGCTACAAGATGTTTTTCTCTCTTTGGCTTACTCATTAATTGTCACACTGTTTCCAGTTTCAGTTTCCATTAAACATGGCGTTGTTAAGATCTCTTCTTATTATTTTCTCCTTTTGTAAGTGTGCGTGCAGTTAAAGTTAGAAACATTTCGTAAGAATAAAAATCGAGGTAGAAAATTACTCTGTCATTAGGAAAGTCTTAAATTTGTCTGTTATGTTGGCTGGGAAAGTAAGGGGAATAATTTGAAATTTCTTTCATTTCCCTTTGATAAATACATAGTGTGATAATTTTCAGATATTCAAATTTGCTTTGCGGTACAATTCTGTCTTTTTACATGGAAGGGAAGTGGTATGGCAATTTACATATGCGTGAAACTAAAGCAATATGTAGGTAAGCATTGCTCGGAAGTGAAAGTCCGTCATCATTATAGGATTCAAATTTCCGTGACTGTGAACATGAACAGTATGAAGGACTTTGTGACATGATACAGTCTTCTCACTGTATTTTATCGATTCCTTGTCTGAATTTGGAGGATAGTTAAATATCAAGGATATATATTTTCTCTGAAGGATAAAAACAAGCCTTTTGGCAATATCAAAATATGCTACATATCAAATTCCACATTTGAAAAGGAAATTAATAGTTGAAATTTTATAGCTAATAAAGTCATACGCTGTTTACCATTATTTTAAACTCCAACATGCACTATTTGCAGCTAATACAAAACGTAACATTTTTATAGTGCGAAATACAAAATGTAACCTACTTAAAACATTTATGAGTTTTTAACTTTTGCATTTACTTTATTCGACCAACCCCTTCGCATATACATATATGACACAAATATACGAATATTTCGAAATAAATAGGTAGGTACCCACATAACATACTTTTGAATTACAAATTTGGTTTGCCGCTTGTGTACCACATCTGCCAGCCAAACGATTTAAGTCGCTTGGCCGGCACGTTTTACTACAGTAGGATGGATACTTATATTACTTATACAAATTACATCAAATATTTTTAGCCCAGGTTGTTTTAAAGTTTAATATTCCAATGGAATAAATTATTTGGTATTAGCCAATACTATTCTGAATTTTATGAGGGAGGCACTTCGCTGACATTATCATTTTACCTCATGTCTCCTGATAGTTAGTTGTGAGTTTGGGAGGGCAATGTTGGGTGAATGGTGGTTTGTGTTCTTGAGTTGGCTCATTCCCCTTACATGCACTTTAGATTGGGTGATATGGAAATGGAAATGGAAGTCGTCAAAGTCAGAATCAACTCCATTACGATTACGAGGAAGAGAAGATCTGTGTACCAACTTTTTCGTAAGCTTCTACTCAGGTTATTAAGGTTGAAACTAAAAAATCAATAGGGAAGTACGAGCAAGTGTCCAGTCAGTGAGAAAGGAGATGGAGAAAGACGCATCGACATCCGAGACTGTTTGAACAATTGACATGAAGGATTTCCTTCCATTTCGATTTACTTTGTACCAAAGATACTCTTACCGCCTGTAAAAGAAAAAAGTCTGTGAAAAGCTGTAAAAGGATCATCTCATTACTTGACGGAATTCAGAAAGTTTAAATTGAAAGAAAAACATTTTCAAAAGTTTCAATTTCCCCCTCATTTTTTTTTGTGCTTAATTTACACTGCCATCACATAGAAATTTAAAATCAAAATCGAGTTGGGCAAATTTATCATAATTTGCAAACAGATATGGTTCTATAATGTAACCGTAGCGGACAGTGGATAACTTATTTGCCTTATATTTTTGCACTGTCAGTATGGCTGACATATTGCGTGTCTCCCTTGTGAGATGATGCTTTCTGTATTTCCTTTCCATCTCATCACTAAAAACTAGCGAATAATGCTTTTATTTGGATTTTGGGGAGAGGCATTGGACTCGGACCAAGACCAAAGAAATGTGTGTTGTGTTATGCAAGCCAGAGTCAAGCTTTAGTCACATCCGATCCGACACACACACATCGTCCTTATGGAGTTTCAGTCGAGATCGAGCGGACTTTTGGAGAGTGTCATGAACAGAACTGCTGCACTGTTCAGTAGTTCGTAAGTTTGTAATGAGATTTTTTGCGAGTATGAATGTATGAAATGAACGTGATGGAATGTATTATTGACTTTTTCAAATCATCCTCACTGCAAAGTGTCGTCTGTAAAGCTGCACGAACAATCAGTACTTACATACCAATATGTTACATGTATGTAGTGGGTACACGCAGTACCGTTGTATGTATATTTTTATTTGTTATTTGTAAGATATCTAGAAGTAACAACTGGATGGAAGTGGTAACAATCAAAATTCGGTGCTGACTTTGACTTTAGAAAGTGTGTCGCCCTCTTGCTTCTTCCTTTAAGTTGCTTTCTTGGGTGTGTATGTTCTAACTCTGTCGGCAAATAGTTAAGATTTAGACTGAGTCAGAGATGATGACACTATTTAACTAATCGTAAGTAAGAATCAGGTCAAATTTTGTTTGGAATTCGACGTTTACAGTTTTTTGGCTTCCATATTGTGATCCTTCTACTTGGCTTCGAATTTTCTCCCCAGGTCTGTACATCTACTGCTACTTGAGACTTTTGATTCGATTATGCTTACTTTGTGTTCTGTATGTATACATTTTCAAATTCAAAGTCACCTTTTCCATATAGTACATAATATTATTGGATTCATTCTGTAGTGTCATAATACATAGCCATGGATTTCACAACTAGATCTGTATTCTGCGTCTGACCTGACTCATACTCTATTCTCCGAGTTGTCCAAGTCTATAGGCATGGCATAATATGCAATGATGTTTTAATCTTTTAATATTTGATTTTTTGTGTGCACTTGTAACTGAGTCATTTATGGTGCACTTGTATTTCTAATTCTTCTTTGTATGTGTGAGTCCCTTGAAGAATTATTTCGAGAGATGTAATTATACATATATACATTAATTATATTTATGGGACAGTGAAGTGAGTGTGGAATACTAATAGTTTGTTGCCGTTCGCACTACTTTCCTCTCAAATAAAGAGTGGTAATATTAGATTATGTATCTACCAATAAAGGACAGTGCAATGGCAAAGGCATTTACGGCAGTG
This sequence comes from Dicyrtomina minuta, assembly GCA_949802685.1. Lineage (NCBI taxonomy): Eukaryota > Metazoa > Arthropoda > Collembola > Symphypleona > Dicyrtomidae > Dicyrtomina > Dicyrtomina minuta. The sequence goes on along the minus strand of OX461812.1, from coordinate 32,862,076 downwards.
AAAATGCTAGCACATCCAGTTAGAATAACAAACACATTTTATTTTAGAATTTACATAGCTTCTGCAATGCCATCTCCACATTTAGTTGGTACATTCAAACTCATTTTCGTAATTCGTATGGATGCTTTGTACTCTAGCCTGTAGCTGCTGTGGAAACATGTATATTTTGGGCAAATAAATATTCACTCAAGTTTTGCAAACGAAAATAATAAAAAACGGTGTGACTTGACATTATTTGTGGATTTCTTTCCCCCACAATATGAAGACATAGAGTTGAAGAATTTGTTCTCTTGTAGATGGGATTAGTAATATTTTAAAAGGGACGAATTCATTGGCTTCATATAATTTTATGTATGAATCTGCAGTGTGCAATATCTATGTAGTTATAATCACAGTATTACAGATAGGATTATTATGTATGCCTCGTCTATCTAGATCTAAGGTGGTATAGCTGTAGCATTCAGTTCAGTAATCGTCCATAGAGTGAGAGTGATCTGTATACGGTCCATGGACGATTATACTAAAGTAAATTATGCAGAAATTTTCTCCCCCTTTCCTTTATAATAGTCTGTATAGTCTCTGAACATTAAATTTCTATGCATGTATGTAATACATAATTATACAGAACATCTTGAAGAGAAAATAGAGCATGGAAATGAAAATGAACGGAGGATGTAGGAACTTAGTAAGAAATCAGGCAAGGCATATCTGAAAGATGGTATGCACCTACTCATGACATTTTGAGTGTTATTATTATAGTGTTGATTGGCTATACTTTTCCAGTGAGTCCCCGTACACATACAATAAGTAAAGCATACACACCCACTAAGTACTATAGTGTGTATGTATGTTGTACTTCTTGTCTTTGACTCTGGCTTTCGTATTCACTTGTCAGCTCAGCCCAGTATTTTTAAAGGAATGAAGAAAGTGGTGTTAGTATTTCGATTTCGAGTACAATTTGTTACTCCATTCTTGACAAGATTTGAATCAATTGTTACTCTACATGTAAAACAGTAATATGGCTTGTGACGTGATGCTGCAGTAAGGAGTTGTGAAGAGCGATGCTCATTGTATTGTGAGTTGTAATTTTATTGTAGAACAGGGCCAGGCGCTCCGTCACTGACACAATTACTATGCTATTACTAAATTACTAGCGCCAGTCTCGGCGAATCAGTGTCAATTGTCAGGCTATAAGCTGATCGGAGGATCCACAAAAAAATATGGACAGCATTTATATTATCATCAACGAATTATATAGCACAGTACTTTTTGTATATAACCAATTTATTTCGGGGTGTGCGTATTTTCTTTTAAATGGCAGGGCTATAATCCTCAAAGTCCTGACGTAGAGTCTCAGTTCCTTGGTTTTTCGTTGTGCTCGTGTGCCACTGTGTAGTATCCATTTACTTTCGTAATGTAATTATAAACTTGTACTTATTGCGGAACTTGTATAGACAAGCATAATACGTGGCCCTACCTATACTACCTTCCTCCCTTTACATTTATAGACAATAGAATAGCCATACATTTTTGTAGTGCTATAGACTCTGTGACAAGAATAATTTTTGTCAAATGTACGAATTATATACGTGTAGTGGATCTTTAAGTAGTTGTTCGCCAGAATTTTAGCTACGTACACCATTCTATGAGTGGTATGTGTAAGGTGAATTCATTTATAATGATATGCATAAAGCTGTTTAGGAAGTAAACGAAAGATACACTGTCTATTTGGCTGTGTAAGAAAATTACCATTAAATCGTAAATACACAGATTCGCATGTATGTCTATGGTATCTGCTGGTGAGATATTCCAGTTTTAAATGTGTGCATGTAAATACGTTGGTATATATAAACTTTTCACAAGTTTTCAATGTGTCGTGTGTGTCTAGTTTTGTGAGAACGGGAGTTGTTGCCAAAAAAATTTGATTTTCCTTTTTACATTCATTGTCTGGAGGTTATTTCGTATTTCCTCTCCGCACACACATATATTTTCTATTATGCTCCAGTGTCTGTTTGTGCATGGTTATCATTATTTATGCGATATTTTTTACACTCCCGCATATATTTACACACATGCATGTGTCCGTGGGTAATAAGCTTGTAGTTTTGTGAGAGTACAGACAGATATTCATTTGGAGTCTTTCATCCTCCAACTCCAACCATTATACAATGGTTGGAATGTAATATAATGAAAGTGTTTTCTCCTTTAAATATGAAATGGTACTCTCGTCCCTTATATTCAATACAAAAACTATTTTGGCTGAGGGTCAGCTTTGAAAAGTCTCCTAGTATATAATATGTAGTAATTATTATACAAATATTCCGTAGCATGTAGTAAAAACTTCCTTGGACGAAATAACCCAGTAAAATGAGTAGTATAGATAAGTAGATGAGATATGACTAATATAGGAGGTTGTCTATTTGTACATAAACCCGAGCTTACCAGGCGTATACTTCTATATAGTACCTAGATCGCTACAGCCCTGAGTCATGGAGGTCTTAGGATTTTACGAAATTACGATTGAGAAGATAAAGTGAAATAAATTAATACATTCTGTGGATGATGTGAATAAGAATTCAGAAAATGTAAAGATATTTTTTAACGGGAATTCACATTAGTTCCACTCCCACATGTACTTTTAGTTTCGTTGGCTATTAAATTATTATATAATTAATTTTGTAGACTGTCTGTCAGTGTCGGTATATCATGTAGGACAGGAACAGTAAAAGTGTATGAGTTAGAATGTAATATAGATTTAGGCTCTTAGTTAGTAAAGAGATAGCAAGCTTAATAGTAGTAGTGCTCGTCAATCGGAACATGTTTTTTGCACAAGCTCAGCTGTTTGTGTTTTCCAAGTAATTTCTAACTAACCTATATTACCTATGTAGGTACAGAGAAAGTCAGAGAGGTTCCTACTATTATGTGTAAAGTCTATGTATTATGGTCTATCCTTGAGCCAAGGTAATTTGACGGATCAACTACTTCTTGTTGAGCCTTTGGCACGACGTCCACACAATCCAAAATATTTGCATTGGTTCTCTTCATTTGTTGACGATGCTTTCACATAGCAAAAAGAATGAATCAAAGTCCTGCTGGGAACAACACAAGCACATAATATTGCTTGGAAGAGGTGTCTTCAAAGTTTTTGCCTTTGGCGTTCTGTGCGCAGTGATAGTAGGTAGTGCCTACATATTATATAGTCCCGTGCTTTAATACTTTAGTTTCTACTGTATTTCATTATTTAAAATTCAATCTTTAAATGAAGTGCACATTTTTGAAAAGCTTAGTGCTTAGAGAGTATAGTGAGTAATGAGGATCCTTTTCTTGGAGTTTTATAACGCGATGCAAATAGTTGGCTTTTTTAACCTTTTTTATGGCTTGGCTCTTTCTCGTAACATTAAAAATATCTAACCAATCGGAAATTATTATAGCACAACTAATGAATGATACATGAAAAAGTAAAATCTGTAACTCGACAAGAACTTAAAAAAAACAATGAATTTGACTGAGAGTTACATATGTACCTACCTATATAATATAATGTACAGAGATAATATAATTAAAGAGCAAATTAGTTACAGAGACGGAGAGACTATCTATTCATGCTCATGGTTATGTACACGGGATGCAATGAAAGCTGGAAGTATTTGGAGACAAGTGAGGGTTTCACTTATGCTGGGTAATTAGAATTATAATATGCATCCGGAGACTAGTAATAAAAGTTGATGGTTTTATTTAGTGGTAAATGGATGTAACAATATTGTCTCTCATGGGCGTGAACTCACATGGGAGTGTATTTTGCAATCCGTAACGAAGTTATATTTTGGCTCTGATTTCTCTCATTCAGTCACCGTGGTAGGGCATGGGCATAGTACTTTACTTCATTGTATGGACAAAAACATGGGGACCAATTCATATTATGCTTTGTGCTACAAACATAAAATGAAATCTGTCTCTAGCTCTGTAAGTTTTTATTACCAAAAATTCAAACTTGCTGTTGGAAAATTTGAATTTTTGTTTCTTGGTTATTTTCTGTTGAAAGTAGAACAGAAGGTTAACAATGTGGTCAGCATTAGACTTTAAATATTGTATGTAAATATTGCATATTTCGCAACATATGATAGCGTTCTAAAAAAAATTAGATTATATGGGCTATAGGATACTTTTGTTGAAGTTTGCAGTTGGTTGTTGATGTTCATGATAATATTTGTATGCTGCTGTGTCATTACGTTTTTTCATACTAGACTAACTACCAGTGTCTAGAGTGACATTGTATAGGCAGTTATTTTTATTTATTGTTGAAGGAAATGAGAAACCGTAGAGAAATAATGGCTGAGTGCAGATGCAGTCGCTTAAATAAAAATGTGTACCTTACATATATATTACCCCATCCTAAATTCCAAACTGCCTCATTTACAAAAGTAGAAGAAGGGAAATTGATGAAAATGACAATGGTTTAGACATTAAAATTTTGGCTCAAGTTCAGATAGATCATCTATTTGGTTTTAGTGTGTAACCTGTTCAGGTTCATTGATGTGATGGGATGCCTTCTAGTTTCATAGTTTGGTTTGAAGATTATAAAGGAAAAATAAAGGGGAGTTCTGTCCTATTAGGTTTGGAGTAAATTCAAATTTAAATTTATGCGAAACGTATTCACTATTTACCTTGTTAGTGTTTTACAAGGTGGCTTGAGGCAGTTTGGTAGTCGAATTATAATTAGTGGATGTCGTTGGGTAATGTGATGGTAATGATCATGAGTATTTCAAAAGAAATATTTTTAAAATAAGACGAGAAAAAAAACACCCAAGCTTCAATTTAGAAAAGGAAAAGCGCTCGAGATACTACTTAGTAATTTTTTTCGTGTAGGAAATAGTGTGTTGTGTAATGAGAAGGAAACTGACAGGAATAATGTGGGCAGTGCCATCATCGCATTATGCTTATGCTGAGTCGCGGAGTATGCTTGTACATATTTGCGAAATTCCCCCGGATGTGTCTTTTGGGAGTCTCTGTATTCCGTTTTGTCTTGAACCTATTCAGTATAATAACGGTAACGGTTTTTAAAGCTTAAAAGTTTGATCGTCATCAGAGAGAGAGAGATGCTAAAAATAAGTTTTTTTTTCTTCAGTTTTATCTATGTGACGGTCGGTGAGAGTGGGAGATAGTGTGCGGTTTCGTAGCACACCTTTAGTTCATCCCAGGAGTTTTTAAAGGAAATACCGAGCCAGTGAGAGCGTTGGGTTGTAGTTCTAACTGTACTTGCTGCAAATTTCTATTTAGCATTATACTGTTGCAAATTTTTAAGTTGAAACTTTCGTTGGAAAAACTTATCTTATGTTGTAGTTTCATTGTATAGAATATTTTTTTGCTTGCACTTACTTAATGGTGCAGGACATTATTAAATTTTTATTAGCATACTAAATCATGCCTACATTTGTAGGGCAAAAAATTGCAATATTATTATTATACTTGTTATTTCTATTTTTTGATGGTTAAAATGACTGTGCGAAAAGTGGTACATTGACTTGGACGATGAGTTCTGAGGATTCTGGAACAATTAGAATTAGAAAGAAACATTTACATTTCTCTGTGTAGTTGCCATCTGCTGTAGTTTTCTGCTTGGATTTGGAATATTTTTGAGTTCCAAGGAAAATCGTTTAAATTAACTGGTCGTTGGATTTGGCTAGTATTTCTTCGGCGGGTTTGTGATGTTGCATAGCACATTATTTTATTGACAGATAAAACAGGGAATTGTTTTTACAGTATTTTATTGTGATGATAATAATAAAATTGTATATTATTAAGCTAAAAGTCACAAGTGTTTACTGTTAAATTAAGAGAAAAAATGGGATTTGATTTATGTGAAGCTCCCATTGCTTGAACTACTTTTCAGATCTTGACATTTCTTGTAGTCACTGAGACCGAGAGTGATATCAAAAGAGTAGGAAAAATGATAGACTGGGTTTCAATAGTTCGGCATTCCAGTCAAAGGTTCTCATCATATGTGAACGGTGTTCCAAATAAAGTTCGTCAGAAGCGTCGGAAACGTAATCGGGAAGAGCAGGAGCAGCAGATGCAATTACTACAACAAAGACATGAGCAACAGCAACAAATTCAAAATCCAACTGCGAGTAGTTTAGGGATTTGCAGTTGTGATAGTTTGAGTAACTTATTAGTTTCTGTGTCAGAGGAGGACGAGAGATGTAGGGCAGTGTCTGTTGGACATTATTCCGCAGGCTGCTCCTCGCAACAACAACAACATCTCCACCATCATCGTCTTCATCATCACATTAATCCTAATTGTAATGTTCATGGAGGAAGGAGTGTAAGTTTTTATTCTCGCAAGTAATTGAGTATCACATGTCTCTCTCCACATATTGGCAAGAAAGCCACAACAAAGCAAGAAAGTGTAATCGTGAAAAATGATAATAGGCTATCCATTGGTGTCCTTACAATCAAAGGATATCACAGTTTCTGGAAGCATCTAGTTTTTACTTACTTTTTGCCATACTTCTGCTTTTGAAAGTGTAAATAGTGTATTTTGCACTCGATTAAATGTGTAAATATCGTTTTTTCAGGCGAAAAAAGGTGAAAATGTAGATAGGACATTCTGCAGGCTTCAATCATGTTTAAATGTGTACCCTATTTTACTTCAAATAAATATGAATACAATTTTTTAAGGAGATAAAAAAACTGAAATTTTTCTCGTTT